>CM063630.1:2395047-2568704 GCA_032357785.1 Periparus ater
TGTCTCCAGGGTCACCCCCACTGTCCCAGGGTCACCCCCACTGTCCCCAGGGGCCACCCCCACTGTCCCAGGGTCACCCCCCACTGTCCCAGGCTGCTCCAGCCCCAATGTCCAGCCTGGCCTTGGGCACTGCCAGGGATCCAGGGACAGCCACAGCTGCTCTGGCAATTCCAGCCCAGCCCCTCCCCACCCTCCCAGGGAACAATTCCTGCCAAGATCCCACCCAAATCTCCCCTTTGCCAATCTCAAGCCATTCCCTGGGTCCTGTCCCTCCAGGCCTTGTCCCCAGCCCCTCTCAGCTCTCCTGGAGCCCCTGCAGGCCCTGGAGGGGGCTCTGAGCTCTCCCTGCAGCTTCTCCTCTCCAGCTGAGCACCCCCAGCTCTCCCCAGCCTGGCTCCAGAGGGGCTCCAGCCCTGGAGCAGGCTCCAGGGGCTCCTCTGGGCTCTCTCCAGGTGCTGCTGATGTTGGAATTCTGTTGGAATTCCCAGGGCTGGAGCAGCTCTGCAGGGTGGGAATCACCTGAGTGGGGGCAGAGGGGCAGAATCCCCCTCAGGATGGGGGCTCAGCACTGAGACCTTTTTGACTCCCCTTCCCCACTTTTTCCATCATTAACCCGCACTTTTCTGCCTTTTATTTTTTTTTTTTTCTTTTTTTTCGGCGGGGGGAGCCCCAAGGCAGCGCTTTCCCCTCCTGGATTGCAGCCCCAGGGAGGTGCTTTGGATGCCCAGGATCCATCAGAACTCCGGGGATGGTTGTCATGGCAACCCCGCACGTGTGTCTGTGTGTGCCTGGCAAGCAGCCTTCATCCCGGGTTGTCACGGGCAACACGAGCCCGCTCCCAGCCCCGCCGACATCCCCGAGCCCTCCTGGTGGCACCTGGAGGGTGTCCTGAGATGTCCCCGAGCTCGGCTCCGCGGGATTTTCCCTCCCCTGGCTGCTCCTTTCAGGCTGCCCCGTCCCCCGAGCCCATTTCGTGGCTCCATCCCGAGCAGATGGCGGCGAGGAAGGGCCAAAAATTCATCTGGAGCCCCTCTCGGGTGGTCAGAGCCCTGCCAGGACCCCCCGGGAGCAGCAGATGGCCGAGGCACCGGGGCACAGCCGGGCACTGAGGTGTCCAGCAGAAGGTTTGGGGTGCCAGGCTCCGGGATCGGCGCTGACCCAGGGGCAGGGGGTTTGAGCCCCAAAATCTGGGTTTGCCTTGAAATGATATAAAATAAATCACAGCTCGGGGATGCTGCAGAGATCAGGCAGCTCTGGCAGTGCCCCCACTGGAATCTCCAGCAGAATGGGGAAAAAAAGGGAAAATAAAGAGGGAAAAAAGGGGGAAAGAGCAATCCCAGATCCAACCACAGAAACAGGAGCGGGGCAAAATCCCGGGAACGCAGCAATGCTGGTACAGAAAACTTCAGAGCGACTTTTGGGGTGCTCTGGAACCCTGGAGCAGAGAATCAAAGAGATTCAGAGTCATCTCCTCCATCCTTCCACGTTTTTTGGCCAAATGTCTCGGGGTGATGCTGTGGAACCTCCTCTGCACAGAACACAACCCCAAAACTCCTCCTCTGCCCTTTTCAGGTGAGGTTCCTGCTGGAAGGTGTGCTCAAACCCCGTGTCCAGCAGTGCAGGATTCTGCACTCTGGAAAAACCCATGCCTTTAACAACAAGCTAAAGAAGAAGAAAAAGCTGCGTGTTTCGTTGAAGCCCAGAAAAAGAAAAAGAAGGGGGAAAAAAAAATAAAGAAAAAAAAAATAAAAAGGGAAAAAAAAAAAAAAAAGTGTGAGGGAATAAAAACCTGCAAATAATTGACGGGTGGAAACGCCAGATTGAAAAGAAATTTCTGGGGAGTTGTGTTTTGCTAATGAGGCAGGTTGTGGGAAGGAGAATTCAGCCTGAGAATCACAGACTGCCAGAGAGGAGAAAGGACTGAGGTGGAGGGCCAGGATGGGTCCCTTGGCTGGGGGTAAAGCTGATTTCACCTTCCTCTTCCCCCTCTGGAGCCCAGATTTCCAACAGCTCCTTCCCTCAGGGGGAAAAGCTGATTTTTTTTAAAGCTTTCCTCAGGGAAAAGCTGATTTTTCTCCATTCTCTCATTCCCAAACTCTGTTTTCCTGGGCAGAGCAGCAGCTCCTGGCCCTGTGTCCTGAAAGAGCCCAGTGACACCCAGCAGGACACAAACACCCTCTGGAATTCCCTTTTCCAGCGGGGAATTCCGCCTGCACTGGCACAGACTGGATCAGCTCAGTCCAACTGGAATAATTATTTTAGCAGCAGAGTCAGAAATGCAAAGTCAGTGCCTCCCCAAAAGTAAAAATTCCCCTAGAGAAGCCTCTCAGCTCTGCACTCCAAATCTCTCATGGCAGAAGTCCTGGATTTTGGGGAGGGGATGTTCACAGCTCCCATGAAAACTCACACACACCCAAAAAATCCTCACCTGCCCTTGGGGCTCCGGGCTCTGCTCCCTCCGGCTCTCCCACACCTGGATTTGGATTTCAGGGAGGCACCAGGGTGGGCGCCCTGCTTCCCAAAACCACAAAAACGCATCCGGGCGCTCAATTTACACCACTTTTCACTGCGTTTTTACGGAAAAAAGTTAAAATTCCTATCCCTGGCAGTGGCCAAAGCCAGGCTGGAATGGGCTTGGATCATGGAAGGTGTCCCTGCCCACGGCAGGGGTGGCTCTGGGTGGGATTTAAGGTCCCTCCCAGCGCAAACCATGGTGGAATTGTCTGAAAGGAGGAGAAAGCGCCACGGCCCCTTAGGGAAGGACGTCAGGAACACCTTTCACGTGTGGCCCCGGGAGTGCCGCGGCTTCCAGCGGCTCCAGAATTGAGCAACGTCTCCCATTGATCTGGAGAGGGAGGCAAACAAAATCCAGGGCTCGGACAAACAGGAAAAGGGGAAATTGCACAAGATCCTGGCCCAGCCGGGGCGCCGGGGCTCGGCTTGAAGCTGGCAGAGGGCCCCAGGCTGGGCCAGGAGCTGGGGGAGCTTCTGCTGGCTCCTGCTGCTCCCCACGGGGCTCCTGGGCTTCCCCAGGGGTGTGGGAATGAGCAAAATGAGTTCTGGAGCCCTGGGAAGTGTCCCTGGAATCATGGAATTGTGGAATTGGGGATGAACATCTGAGGTCTTTGAGTCCCACCAAGCACCAGCACCGTGGTCACCGCTGAGCCAAGACCTCATCCGTGGGGTTTGTGGATATTGCAGGCATGGTGATCCCCACCACCCAAGGCTGGATCACCCTTTCCATGATGAAATTTTTCCTAAAAAATCCAACCTGAACTTCTCCTGGCTCAACTTGAGGCCGTTCCCTCTCCTCCTGTCCCTGGTCCTGGGAGCAGATCCCAAATCCCCCCGGCTGTCCCCTCCTGCCAGGGACTTGTGCAGAGCCAGAAATTCCCCCCTGAGCCTCCTTTGCTCCAGCCTGAGCCCCTTCCCAGCTCCCTCAGGAATTCTCCAGCCCCTTCCCAGCTCCCTCAGGGATTCTCCAGCCCCTTCCCAGCTCCCTCAGGAATCCCTCAGGGATCTCCAGCCCCTTCCCAGCTCCCTCAGGAATTCTCCAGCCCACTTCCCAGCTCCCTCAGGGATTCTCCAGCCCTTCCCAGCTCCCTCAGCAATTCTCCAGCCCCTTCCCAGCTCCCTCAGGAATTCTCCAGCCCCTTCCCAGCTCCCTCAGGAATTCCCAGCCTTTCCAGCTCCGTTCCCTGCCCTGGTCTCGCTCCAGCCCCTCAGTGTCCTGTCACCAGGGGAGAGCTCCCTTGTCCCAGCAGCAGGCAGGATCATCCCCAAGGAAAATCAGGAATGTTCCTGTGCTGCAGCCAATGCAGCTCTGTTTGCTTTTCCTAAAATCCATGGGAAGGGAGAGCTGAGCTTTAATTAAAGGAGGTTCATATTGCAAAGCTTAGAAGTGCCAAGATCGTGGCTGGCCCCACCACCTTGATTTATCCCGTTATGTTCAAAAACTGGGATTTTCATCCATGAAAAGGTTCTTTTCCTTCCTTTTCTGTAATTTTTCTGTCTCGTTCTGCTCCTGGGTGAAGCAGCCAGGAAACTCAGGCCAGTGCTGTGATATCAGCGAGGTCGAGTCCTTATCTACAATACCTTAATGTAACTTTAATATTGTTTTCGTGCAATTACACCGAAATTGTCGGATAATCGAGTTCAAATGGAATTTTCCTCCTCCTCAGCAGCAGTGCACTGTCTTAAAAGCACCAAACCCGGCTCTGCTCGGAGCAGAGAGGAATTCGTGGCTGGCAGAGGATGGATGGATGGTCGTTGGATAAATTCAGGATTTTAACCCTTCTCTGCACCGTATTAAAATCTGGTGGGGCTGTTAATTACAGAACCCAGCAATTAACTTCCCAGAGCACAGGTTGTGCCCACAGCCCTTTGTGTTTCCCGTTCCCAGCTCCATCCCAGCACAATTTCAATTCCTCAGGTGCCAACATTTGCAGAATTTCTCTGTCTGCAGCTTCCAAGTCACATCTGATGGCCCTCAGCATCTGTATGGCTGAATTCAGACCCCTTTTCACGCTGTTTTTATGGAAAAAAATGACATTTTTATCCCTGGAAGTGCCCAAGACCAGGCTGGATGGGACCTGGAGCAGCCTGGGACAGTGGCAGGGCTGGAATTGTGGATTAGGGATGGAATTTATGGATTTGGGATGGGATTTATGAATTTAGGGATGGGATTTATGTTCCCTCCAAACCCAAATTGGTTGGGGTTCTCTGAAAGGAGGAGAAAAGCAGCAGCACAAAGTGTTGCCCATCCCTTAGTGCCTCCTGTTCAATTAAAATAATTAAATTATTAATTAATTAAAATAACTTTTTAAACCTGGGCGGAGGAAACCTCAGTGAGGGCAAAGAACTGATAAGAGCAGGGATTGCTTCACCTGGAAACCAGGGTGGTTTTATTATTATTTTTATCATTATTTTTAAATGATAATTTTTTATTCCTTGGTAATGGTCAGTGCGGGCTGGAAATGCCCGCACAGAAAATGTCGAGATATTTGAAATATTTGGGTGTTTTCCCCGAGGATTCTGCGGTGTTTTACACACCCTACAATCCCCTCCCCGTGTCTCTTCTCATCTCCCTGCGCTCAGGACTCAAACTCTGCCATCTGAGCTCACCCCAGCCTCGATTTTCCTGGTCTTGATGTTGGGCTCAGCCTTTCCCCATCCACCTAAAACCTCCAATTTGGAAAAAAAAAAAACCCAAATTCCTCTGCCGAGAGCGCCGCGGGGCAGGGGAGGCAGCAACCCTCCAAACTCCAGTTTTATCGCTGGTATTTATCCCCCTTTCCTGCCTGTCAGGAGCTTTAAACTCGGTTTTAACTCCTTGTTTTAACTCCTCGAGCGCCAGGAGCGAGCGGCAGCAGCTGTGGAAGGCCGGAGGGAGGAGAAGCTCTAAATAAAGCTGTCAGGGAGAGCCCAATCCATCACCCAAATCTGCACCCAGCACACCCAAACCCTTTCATCCCCCTCTTCCCTCCCCTCTCAGCGCCTGCCAAGGCCCGGGATCTGTAAAGCCAGATAGGCGATATCCCCTTTTCTTTATAAATAATGGTAATGACCCTTCCCAGCGTAAGCCCGGGCTCCTTTTCATGGCAAACAAGGAGAAGAGGAGGAGAAAAGAAGAGGCAGCCTGCCAGGGATGCGAGTGCTTCAGGAGCTGACAAAAGACAAGAGAATTTGGCCTTTTTTTTTTTCTCTTTTTTGTCGTTAATAATATTTTTTTTTTGCTTTTTTTAAAAGAAAGCAGCTTTGCGATGCAGAATTCACAAGTTGTTATGGGAACTGGCAGCGCAGCTGATGGCCCAAAAGCAGCTCTGAGCAGCGTCTGTAGGACCTGGAGGATAAAAACGCCACCCCCAGTGTCTGAAACCTGAGAGGATTTCACCTGAACTGGGGTTTGAACCCTCCTGGCAGTGCCCAGGGGGTGCAGCAGCAGCCCCGGCCACCGCAGCAGCCCCCAAAATGTGGGGTCCTGGTGCCGGGGCAGCTTGGAACCCCCTGCCCGTGTCAGATCTCGCCTTCCTGTGCTCTCAATGTGATTTTCCTTCATTCCAACCATGATTTTCCCTGTCTTGATGCTGGGCTCAGCTTCCCACTTCCACCTAAAGCCTCCAAGTGCCTCCATCGGCAGCAAAACCCAAATTTCTCTGCCGAGAGCGCGGCAGGGCAGGGGAGGGCGCGGTGCCTGCCCCGGGGAGAGGATCCCCCCTCTCTCCGTGCTCCTTTATTTCTGACAGCACTTCCCTTTCCCCACACATCTTCCAGGACCTCTGGGCTTGGAAATGACCTGGCTCAGAGCCGGGAGGAGTTTGGGATGCTGGAAGTGAGGAGAAGGCCAGGGGAAGGTTTTTATCTCTTAGACCTCCACCTGCTCTCCCAGCCTCCTTTTGCATGGAGGGGTGGAGAAGGACTGACCCTTCTGCCCCAAATCCTTCTCTTCCCGATTGTTTCGCTGCTGACAGGCTTTCTGCAGCTCTGCACAGCACAGGAACGCTGGAAGTGCTCAAAGCCGGGGATTTTCCAGGAGTGGAGGCAGCAAAATCCTCTGGGGTGCGCTCAGGAATAGGGAAAGTTTATTTAGGAACACCTCTGTGCCTCTGAGGGGCTGGAGCAAGGCCAGGGCAGGGAAAGGAGCTGGGAAGGGGCTGGAGAATTCCCTGAGGGAGCTGGGAAGGGGCTGGAGAAATCCTGAGGGAGCTGGGAAGGGGCTGGAGAATTCCTGAGGGAGCTGGGAAGGGGCTGGAGAATTCCTGAGGGAGCTGGGAAGGGGCTGGAGAATTCCTGAGGGAGCTGGGAAGGGGCTGGAGATTCCTGAGGGAGCTGGTGAAGGGGCTGGAGAATTCCTGAGGGAGTTGGGAAGGGGCTGGAGAATTCCTGAGGGAGCTGGAAGGGGCTGGAGAATTCCTGAGGGAGCTGGGAAGGGGCTCAGGCTGGAGCAAAGGAGGCTCAGGGGAATTTCTGGCTCTGCACAAGTCCCTGGCAGGAGGGGACAGCCGGGGGAATTTGGGATCTGCTGCCAGGAACAGGGACAGGAGGAGAGGGAACGGGCTCAGGCTGGGCCAGGGGAGGCTCAGGGGGGACAGCAGCAGGAATTTCCCCATGGAAAGGGGATCAGGGCTTGGAAGTGCCCAGGGAGGTTTGGGTGCCCATCCCTGAATTGCCAGAAGCCGAGCGGATGAGGACAGGGCTCAGCGGGAATTCGGTTGAAAGTTGGATTAGAAGTTCTTGGAGGTCTCTCCCAACCTCAGTCATTCCATAATTTCACTTTTAAAGGGACATTTCCACCCTGGTGGCACGGAAGAGTTCCTACTACAGCAGTCAGAGCTAAACCTTGGCTTGAGCTGCTGCTCAGACCGGGAAGGAAATCCAGGAGAACTCCTCAGGCACCTCCTGCTCTGCCTTCAGCCCTTTGCCGAGCTGCTCGTGCCAGTCCTCATCTCCCACCTCACCCAGGCCGGGGCATCCTCACCCCTGAGCAGGGCAGGGCCAGCCTGGAGGGGAGCCACGACCCCAACCCACTTTTATTTTGCCATTTGCATCACCCAGAGCCCTCTCACCGCTTAAATTCGGGGCATAAATCAGAATTTGCCCTCAGTCCCAGCACAGTGTCTGTGCCTTCCCTCCTCCTTGCCCATCCATCCCATCCCATCCCATCCCATCCCATCCCATCCCATCCCATCCCATCCCATCCCATCCCATCCCATCCATCCATCCCATCCCAGTGCTATTTTTCCAGCTGTTTTATTTTTCCAGCTGTTTTATTTTTCCAGCTGTTCATTTTTTCCAGGCTGTCCTTTCTGCTGTGCCAGGAGAGGGCTCTGGGCCTCCCCTCTGTAACCTCCAGCCGCTCCAAAAACGACAGCTCTATCCAAGGAAACATTTCCTGCACCAAAATCCTCCTGGACTGGCTCGGACAGAGAGACCAAAATCTCATTTCTGATATTTTCTCCCTGCACTAAAAGACTTTTCCTGCAGTTTGGGGGCAGGACAGAGCCCAGGGTTTGACCATGGGAGCTGTGGTTTGCGTTCACCTCCTGATTTTCTGGGCTCTCCTGCCAAGTGTCTGCGAGCTCCTCCAGAGGCAATAAAAGCTGGGCTGCTCTGCAGAACCACTTCAGGGCCCGAGGAGCTCTGCTCTCAATTCCAGACTCATCCCCAGCCAGAAGGAATTGTCTCAGCTTTTGCTGGGTTTCCTCTTTCTCCGAGCCACCGAGCCCTGCTCCACCTCCAGCAGCAGATCCAGCTCCCTCCCAGAGTCCCAGAATTATGAGCAGACAGAATTTTATCTTCTGAATACAATAAAAAAAAACCCAAAAAAACTACAAAACACCCAGATATTTCGCTAATTTTTTTTGGTTTCTAATTTGTTGGTTTTTTTAAACAACACCACAAAAAAATAAATAAAAAAACCTCAATTTTTTTTTAAAAATAAATTAAATTTTTTGTTTTTAAATTTAATTGCGGAGAAGGAAAGCTAATAGACTAAAGATGCTCAACAAATTAATCAGTTTTCTATTAAGTTTTATCCAGTATATTATTAAGTTTTATAGGGAAATTGATTGAATCATAAAAAAAACCCCACAGAACGACTTCTTCATTTTCTACTGGATCCTCTGGAAATTTTTGATCCCTTTCATTGGAAGGTTTCTCAAACAAACAACCATTAAGGGGAATGAAATGCACAAGGTGAGGTGCCAGGTGAGTTTTCCTTTAGTTTCTCAGGAAATGGGATATTTTCCTCAAGAATGACATAAAGGGGATTTAACCTGGCTGGGTTCTCCTCTCCTGGAGCTGTTTCCTGCTCAGTGTCCCAGCTGAGCTCTGCTCTGCCCTCCACCACCTCAACTCCACCACCAGGAGAACAAAAATCGCTTTTCCTCCTCCTGGTGGGGCTGGCAGGTGTCACAAACCTTCTGCAGCTCTCCCATCTCCCTCAAAACCGTGGAGAACTTGGGTAATCCATGAGCTGAGAGCACCTGAGAGGTTCCTGGGAGGTCGTGAGCGCTCCTGGGGCCCTCCGGATAATCCAGCGGTCACTGCTGGGCTCATCCCAAGCCCCCATGGATTCCTGACCTCAAGGACACCTGAGCCAGGTGAGTGGGAGGGTCTGGGGACCTCCAGGTGATCCATGAGTCACAACTGGGTTCATCTGCTTTTCCTTGCTTTTTCCCTGCTCTTTCATGGATTTCTGACCTCAAGGACACCTGAGCCAGGTGAGTGGGAGGGCCTGGGGTCCTCCAGAGGTCCATGGGTCACAGCTGGTTCATCCCAATCCCCCGTGGACTCCTGACCTCAAGGACACCGAGCCAGGTGAGTGGGGTCCTCCAGAGGGTCATAACTGGGTCATAACTTGGGTCACAACTGGGTTCATCCCAATCCCCCATGGGACTCCTGACCTCAAGGACACCTGAGCCAGGTGAGTGGGGTCCTCCAGGTGATCCATGAGTCACAACTGGGTTCATCCCACTTTTACCTGCTCTTCCATGGTTTTCTGACCTCAAGAACACCTGAGCCAGGTGAGTGGGAGGGCCCTGAGCACCTGCAGCAGCCCCAGCTGCTCTGCAGAGCTGATAAATGAAATTGGGTTTTGAAGGAAAGAATGGGGAAACGCAATAAATTCCATGAGAAATAAAAATGAAGAGGGAGGTTGTACATCAGAGGGGAATCCTCGGCATCAGGCACTCCGGGAAGTCTGTACCCCTCAAGTATCTCAGCCAGAGGGGAAAGAGAGAGGGAAATTGGGATAAAAAGGAAGCTGAGTCCTCAAAAATTGGAGATACCCCAGGGGAATGCGCCATGGCCTCTCCCTTTATCGGAATGAAGTTCCAGGACTCCTCTGTCTCCTTTCCTGGACATGAACCTCTGGTGTTTGTGGATTAATTTTCCGAGGGGACACCTGGAAAAGCGCAGGGAGGGAGCTGAGGCACAGCAGGACACGAGGGGATGGCTGGGAATCACCAATCCAACGCCACTTTTATCATTTCCCACAACTCCGGGGGGTTTTTTTCATGGATGTAACAGCGAGCGGAAGCAGAGGAAGCTCGGAGATGATCATGATAACATTAATTAAAGTAACCCCAGCCCAGCTCCTGCTCCTTTCAACACCTTTAACACCACCTGAGACACCCTGATTTATCGAGGAGCATTTTTACCCCTGAGCCCCCTGATTTGCTCTCAATTCCTGTTTTTTTTTTCCCAAAATTCTGCCATGTTTGGGTCCCCCAAAATAGGACCCCAATCGATGAATTATTCCAGGCTCATTCCACGTCCCTGTGGAATATCCTTGAGAAAGGAATATGGAGACAGGGCTGGAAGAAACCTCTCCCAAATCCCTGGAAAACACCTCTAAAAGCACAATCCAGCATCCCAAGGAACATCCCAAAACCCTCCTGGTTTTATCCAACTGCGCTTGGAATTTCAGATTTTCCCCCACATTCCTGCTTCAGTGGGAACCAAAATAAATCAAGAAATTCACGGGAACAGAATTATTTCCCCTTCTCTTATTCCAGTTGAGCTGAACTTCGCAGCTCAGCAGAGCTGGGGGTGAATAAATAAAAGAGGAGGAAGCTCCATTTCCGTGGTACCACTGGAAACCAATCAAACCCAAATCCTCCAGGCCGGATCCTGCTCCTTTCACCACCTTTAACACCGCCTGAGCCGCCCCAATTTATCGAGGGAGAATTTTTCCCCCCGAGCCCCCTGATTTGCTCTCAATTCCTGTTTTTTTTTCCCAAAATTCTGCCATGTTTGGGTCCCCCAAAATAGGACCCCAATCAATGAATTATTCCAGGCTCATTCCACGTCCCTGTGGAATATCCTTGAGAAAGGAATATGGAGACAGGGCTGGAAGAAACCTCTCCAAATCCCTGGAAAACACCTCTAAAAGCACAAATCCAGCATCCCAAGGAACATCCCAAAACCCTCCTGGTTTATCCAACTGCGCTTGGAATTTAATCAGATTTTTCCCCCACATTCCTGCCTCGGAACCAAATAAATCAAGAAATTCATGGGAACACAATCATTTCTCCTTCTCTTATTCCAGTTGAGCTGAACTTCGCAGCTCAGCAGAGCTGGGGATGAATAAATAAAAGGAAGAAGCTTCATTTCCGTGGTGCCACTGGAAACCAATCAAACCCAAATCCTCCAGGCCGAATCCTGCTCCCTTTCACCACCTTTAACACCGCCTGAGCCGCCCCGATTTATCGAGGGAGAATTTTTCCCCCCGAGCCCCCTGATTTGCTCTCAATTCCTGTTTTTTTCCCAAAATTCTGCCATGTTTGGGTCCCCCAAAATAGGACCCCAATCAATGAATTATTCCAGGCTCATTCCACGTCAGGAATATGGAGAAAGAGCTGGAAGAAACCTCTCCCAAATCCCTGGAAAACACCTCTAAAAGCACAAATCCAGCATCCCAAGGAACATCCCAAAACCCTCCTGGTTTATCCAACTGCGCTTGGAATTTAATCAGATTTTCCCCACATTCCTGCTTCAGTGGGAACCAAAATAAATCAAGAAATTCACGGGAACAGAATTATTTCTCCTTCTCTTATTCCAGTGAGCTGAACTTCGCAGCTCAGCAGAGCTGGGGATGAATAAATAAAAGAGGAGGAAGCTCCATTTCCGTGGTGCCACTGGAAACCAATCAAACCCAAATCCACCTGAGCCGCCCCGATTTATCGAGGGAGAATTTTTCTCCCTGGTTTGCTCTCAGTTCCCGTTTTTTTTTTTCCAGAGGAAAACACCAGGATGGGTGGCAGGAGGCTGAGGAAGGCAGCGCTGCCTCAGCAGCCACCCACATGCTCTCCTAATTCATCAGCGCACAAAGCCAGCTCTTTGTCTCGCTCCTGCCATTCATCCCCGGTGAGATATCGCTCCCAGGAATCACAGCCTGCCCCACCGGGGAGGGAGGATAACGAAAAATAAAAAAAGAGAGACAAAACCCATCACACTTTAGCGCCATTGTCACAGACAGCTCCTTTTTTGACAAAAAATCAATGTATACATGGCAAAAATCGGCCTGAACACCCTCTCCGGCAGCTCAGGGTTAATTTTAACCACAAACAGGGAAAATAAAAATCTGAATTCCCTAGGAACGATGTGGAAGGGATACCCAGAGCCCGAGGTTGTTTTAACCTCTGGATCTGCAAATACTTCACTTTATTTATTTTATTTTAATTTTTTTTTGCCCGGTTTAATTCCCCGCAGCCCTGAAGGGGTTAATCCCGAGCCATTGTTTTAATTGGCTCAACAATTGGACTCCCGCCACTTCCTCCGGGAGATTATTCCAGGATCTAATGGAAAACAGTGCCAGAAAGTATTTTCCTGCGAGCCCGTGCCAGAGGAAACACTCTGGGAATAGATGAAGGCCCGAGCTCCAGCGGGATCAAATATTGCAATTATTGCCCTGCCTGGCAACTTCCCAACCTGCAGCATCCCGGGAATCACGAGGGGTGGGAAAATTCCCTAAAAACCCGGCAGATTGGAAAAGTGAAAGGGAAAAAAAGGGAAATATCAATCGGCGCCCAATTCTCTGTGGTATCGTCTCACCCAGCAAATGCGAAATCCCTGGTCGTGATTGCTTCTATATCCACTTCTTGGGAACTTTGGGGAATTCTTGGGAATTTTTGGGAATTTTTGTGAATTTTTTGTGAATTTTTTGAGCATTTTTTGAGCATTTTTTGAGCATTTTTTGTGATTTTTTGAGCTTTTTTGAGCATTTTTTGTGATTTTTTTGAGGTTTTCTGAGAATTTTTTGTGATTTTTTTGTGATTTTTTTTTTCTGAATTTTTGAGGAATTTTTTTGGAATTTTTTGTGAAATTTTTGTGACTTTTTTGTGAATTTTTATGAATTTTTTGTGAATTTTTTGTGAATTTTTTGAGCTTTTTTGTGAATTTTTTGTGATTTCTTTGTAATTTTTTTGTGAATTTTTTGTGAATTTTTGGGGAATTTTTTGTGATTTTTTTTTTTAATTTTTGTTAATTTTTTGTTAGTTCTTTGAGCATTTTTTGTGATTTTTTTTTGGAATTTTTGTGAAATTTTTGTGACTTTTTTGTGAATTTTTTGTTAATTTTTTGAGCATTTTTTTGTGAATTTTTTTAGCATTTTTTGTGAATTTTTGGGGAATTTTTGTGAATTTTTTTGTGAATCTTTGTGAATTTTTTTAACATTTTTTCCTCTATGTTTTTAATTTTTAAAAGATGCCTGAGCAGCTGAGATAAATCTCCTGCCTCTTTCTAAAGATTAACAGCAGAGTCAGCCCAAATCCATGCCCGGCCAGGAGGAAAAAATCTCATTTCTGTGTTTGTTTTGGACAATTTATGTTGGTTTTGGACAACAAAACCAACAAAAAACTCTAAAAAAAAAAGGAAATAATTAATAAAATGAAATAAAAAATTAATGAATGAATAAATCAATAGATAATTAAATAAACAGAGACTGAAATACCTCTGCACGATCTGAAGGGGACGAAGCTCCCTCTGCTCGAGCACCTGCTGGTCCCTCACAGCTCCTGTGCTGAACAAATTCCTCAGAGAAATCCAAATTTTTTTGGCCTAAAATTCCCTTGAGCATTGGTTTTAGCCCCTGTAAAATTCCTTTATTGAGATGTCATTATTGATATCTGGGATTTTATTTTGAAATCTGAATTTAAATTTAATTCTCTGCTGGTTGATATCGCTGCCAGCTGGGCTGGGAACACACAGATAAATAATCTGTAAATATAATTTTGGTTTTTCACCTGGCATTAAATATTAATGTATTAATATTTATTTACATTTATTAATGTAAATATTAATGTGAATGTAGCTGAGAACTAAACAAGTGGCAAAAGTGACATCACGCAGCAGCGAGACCCAAAATGTGCTGGTAGCCACAGAAAAATGGGGAATTTCTGTCCCTGTGCACGTGGCTGGGTTATATTTATTGTGTTTATTTATTGTATTTATTGCTATTTGTTGTATTGATTGTATTTATTGTGATAATTGTATTTATTGTTATTTGTTGTATTGATTGTATTTATTGTATTTATTGTGATAATTGTATTTATTGATATTTGTTGTATTGATTGTATTTATTGTATTTATTGTGATAATTGTATTTATTGATATTTATTATATTGATTGTATTTAGTGCCTTAAGTGTATTTATTACTATTTATTGCTACTTATTGTATTTACTGTGTTTATTGTATTTATTGTGTTTATTTTATTTATTTCTATTTATTGCTATTTAATGTATTTATTCTGTGTTGTGCTTTTTGTGTTTATTGTATTTATTGCTATTTAATGTATTTTTTCTATGTATTCTAGGTGTTTATTGTATTTATTCCTATTTATCTGTTTATTGCTCTTTAATGTATTTATTCTATGTGTTCCATGTGTTTATTGTATTTATTGCTATTTATCTATTGTATCTATTGCTATTTAATGTATTTATCCTATGTGTTTATTGTGTTTATTGTATTTATTGCTATTTATTGTTATTTAATGTATTTATTCTATGTGTTTGTTGTGTTTATTGTATTTATTGCTATTTAGCTATTGTACTTATTGCTATTTAATGTATTTATTCTATGAGTTCCATGTGTTTATTGTATTTATTGCTATTTATCTATTGCATTTATTGCTTTTACCTGGAAATCAGGAGCTTTAGAGTGGGGACACTGACAAAAAAAGCTCAGAAAATGAACCAAAAATGCCAAGTTTGGGATTTCTAGAGGGAAAACTCCGGGAAAATGAGGAATTCTGAGGTGATTTTTGATCCCTGCCCTGGCGGATTTGGCAGCTCTCCCATCCAGGTTTTTGGGAATTCTCTGGAATTCTCTCCCAGTCCCAATTTTTTGGGGAGAATTCCACAGGTTTTTGTCGGCGCTGGAATCCCAGCGCTCCCTCCCAGCGCCCTCGGCTGCCTCTTGCTGCTTAATTATCGCTCCGTCTCCCACTAATTATTGCTCTGCCCTTGATTAACTTCTCTCCAAGCTGAGTTCTGCTCAAACGCTTCCGAGCTGAGCGAAGGCGCCTCCTCTTTCCTCCCCACCTCGAGGAGCCCCGAATAAAACCAAACCCTGGTGAAATTCAGAAATTCTGCGGGGTTTTCCCTGCAGATCTCGTGATTCCGTCACATTTATTACAACCTGAGCTGTTCTATGTCTGTTCCCAGCTCAGGTGATCCACGAAACAGCAGAAAAAACCATGTGAGGGTTGGGGTTTGTTTTTTCACAGCCCTGAAATCAAGTTTTTTTATTTATGGGGAGTTGTTTCCTGCTAATGCTCCAAAAGAGGGATTTTGTGCTTCTGCCCCAATGCCAGATGTAGAATGAATAATTTTATTTAGTGCTATAAACTGAACCTGGGTTGATGGCTGGACTTGGGGAGATTAAAAGTCTTTTCCAACCTCAGTTATTTGTGATTCTACCATCCCCAAAAAGGTCTTCAGCAAACTCAGAGAACTTCATCAAACTTAAACCCCCAGAGGTGAAGATAAAACCAAGGAAAACCCCAAAATAAAAGTTCTGGGAGCGCTCCATCACCACCCCTGGGTGACACCACAAACACCGGGGATAAAAACACCCGGATCAACCACAGGGCCTGGACAGCCGGGAATTTTATCTGTGGGAATTCTGGGTTTGCTCAGCCAGAGCCATTCCCTGCCTGCCATGGGATGAATTCTCTTGGAAACGCCTCCTTATTTCATGGGAATGTCTCGTGACGGTGCTCGGCGCCTGCTTCAGGGCAGGTTTTTGGGGAAAAACCCAAATCTCTCCTCTTTTTGCACCCCACAGAGCTCCAGCTCCTCCCAGCTGCAGCACTGGGACAGGGAAGGGATCCCAAAATCCACTGGGATGGACACAGGACACGGCCCACAACCCCTCAGGAGCATCCCCTAAAAAATCCCTTTTTTTAGCTCTCCCTGCAATGGGAATCTCATTTTCAGCCAGGCAGCTCAAGTGATATTACAGGACATTTTACGGAATATTTCACGGAATGTTTTACAGGGTTTGTTTTTTTTTTTAACAGAATTTTGGAAGGGTCCCACACGGATCGTCAGCTCTCAAAGATGAAAGCCCCAATTCTGGCATTTCCAGCACCATTGCTGTGCCCAGCTGAGCTCATCCCAGGTGTCTCCAGATGGAAAATCCCAACCCAGGCTTCTCCAGCAGGAAAATCTCATCCCAAGCCTCTCCAGCAGGAAATCCCATCCCATCCCAGGTGTATCCAGATGGAAAATCCTATCCCAGGCGTCTCCAGCAAGCAAATCCCATCCCATCCCATCCCAGGTGTCTCCAGCAGGAAAATCCCATCCCATCCCAGGTGTCTCCAGCAGGAAAATCCCATCCCAGAACCCTCCAGCAAGCAAATCCCATCCCATCCCAGGTGTCTCCAGATGGAAAATCCCATCCCATCTCAAGCCTCTCCAGCAGGAAAATCCCATCCTATCTCAAAACTCTCCAGCAGGAAAATCCCATCCCAGGCTCCTCCAGCAGGAAAATCCCATCCCATCCCAGATGTCTCCAGCAGGAAAATCCCATCCCATGCTCCTCCAGCAGGAAAATCCCATCCCAGGTATCTCCAGCAAGCAAATCCCATCCCATCCCATCCCATCCCATCCCATCCCATCCCATCCCATCCCAGGTGTCTCCAGCAGGAAAATCCCATCCCAGGTATCTCCAGGAGGAAAATCCCATCCCAGGCCTCTCCAGCAAGCAAATCCCATCCCATCCCATCCCAGGTGTTTCCAGGAGGAAAATCCCATCCCAGACTTCTCCAGCAGGAAAATCCATCCCAAGCCACTCCAGCAGGAAAATCCCATCCCATCCCAGGTGTCTCCAGCAGGAAAATCCCATCCCAGGTGTCTCCAGCAGGAAAATCCCATCCCAGGTGTCTCCAGCAGGAAAATCCCATCCCATCCCAAGCCACTCCAGCAGGAAAATCCCATCCCAGAACCCTCCAGCAAGCAAATCCCATCCCATCCCAGGTGTCTCCAGATGGAAAATCCCATCCCAGGTATCTCCAGGAGGAAAATCCCATCCCAGGTGTCTCCAGATGGAAAATCCCATCCCATCTCAAGCCTCTCCAGCAGGAAAATCCCATCCCAGGTATCTCCAGATGGAAAATCCCATCCCAGGTGTCTCCAGCAGGCAAATCCCATCCCAGACCTCTCCAGCAGGAAAATCCCATCCCAAGCCACTCCAGCAGGAAAATCCCATCCCATCCCAGATGTCTCCAGCAGGAAAATCCCATCCCAGAACCCTCCAGCAAGCAAATCCCATCCCATCCCAGGTATCTCCAGATGGAAAATCCCATCCCATCTCAAGCCTCTCCAGCAGGAAAATCCCATCCCAGGTATCTCCAGCAGGAAAATCCCATCCCAGGTGTCTCCAGCAGGAAAATCCCATCCCAGGTGTCTCCAGCAGGAAAATCCCATCCCAGGTGTCTCCAGCAGGAAAATCCCATCCCATCCCATGCTCCTCCAGCAGGAAAATCCCATCCCAGAACCCTCCAGCAAGCAAATCCCATCCCATCCCAGGTGTCTCCAGATGGAAAATCCCATCCCAGGCTCCTCCAGCAGGAAAATCCCATCCCAGAACCCTCCAGCAAGCAAATCCCATCTCATCCCAGGTGTCTCCAGATGGAAAATCCCATCCCATCTCAAGCCTCTCCAGCAGGAAAATCCCATCCCAGGCCACTCCAGCAGGAAAATCCCATCCCAGGTGTCTCCAGGAGGAAAATCCCATCCCATCTCAAGCCTCTCCAGCAGGAAAATCCCATCCCAGGCATCTCCAGGAGGAAAATCCCATCCCAGGCTCCTCCAGCAGGAAAATCCCATCCCAGGCTCCTCCAGCAGGAAAATCCCATCCCAGGCTCCTCCAGCAAGCAAATCCCATCCCATCCCAGGTGTCTCCAGCAGGAAAATCCCATCCCAGGTGTCTCCAGATGGAAAATCCCATCCCAGGTATCTCCAGATGGAAAATCCCATCCCAGGTGTCTCCAGATGGAAAATCCCATCCCAGGTATCTCCAGATGGAAAATCCCATCCCAGGTGTCTCCAGCAGGCAAATCCCATCTCATCCCAGACCTCTCCAGCAGGAAAATCCCATCCCAGGCCACTCCAGCAGGAAAATCCCATCCCATCCCATGCTCCTCCAGCAGGGAAAATCCCATCCCCAGAAACCCTCCAGCAAGCAAATCCCATCCCAGGTCTCTCCAGCAGGAAAATCCCATCCCAGACATCTCCAGATGGAAAATCCCATCCCATCCCAGGTCTCTCCATCAGGAATATTCCATCCATCCCAGGCATCTCCAGATGGAAAATCCCATCCCATGCAGGGGGTGAAGCCGCCTCCCCTGCAGGGCACAGCCACGACACATCAGGACCCTCAGCTGGCAGCTTTCTGCTTCCCTCCAAACACACAAACCCATAAAAAAATCCCTAAACTCACAAAAAACCCAAATCCACACAAAAATTCCCAAATCCACCAAAAAACCACAAATCTACCAAAAAAACCAAATCACCCAAAATAAAACCGCACCAAAACCGCCCTGAGAGCCGGGATACGACTGCCACCTTCCTCACGGGGACAGGAGACAGAAATTCAGCGATTCCACCTCAGTTTTGGGGCCATTTCAGCTCTTTTTGCTCTCCAGAATAGAAATGGAAGCGACTTCTCAAGGGTCTCCTGGAAATCGGTGAGAAAATCCCTGCCCTGCTCACCCTGAGCGAGCCAAACCCTGGACACCTGAGCCAGGACACGGCTCAGGATGGACACGGGGCAGGAGGAGATTTTCACACCGTTTTTACACCATTTTTACACCATTTTTACACCATTTTCACGTGGTTTTCACGTGGTTTTTACACAATTTTTGCACGATTTTCTCATGATTTTCACACCATCTTCATATGATTTTTACACAATTTTCACACCATTTTTACCCCATTTTTACCCCATTTTCACCCCATTTTCACATGATTTTCACACCACCTTCACACTATCCTCACATCATTTTCACATGATTTTTATACAATTTTTTTCACAATTTTTTACACAATTTTCACACCATTTTCACACAGTTTTCACGATTTTTATACATTTTTTGCACAATTTTCACACCATTTTCACTCCATTTTCACACTATTTTCACACCATCTTCACATGATTTTTATGTAATTTTTACACAATTTTCAGACCATTTTCACACCTTTTTCACACTATCCTCACACCATTTCCACACCATTTTCACACACCTTTCACACAATTTTTACACACTGTTCACACCATTTTCACACGATTTTTTTAATGGTGTCCTCACACCATTTCCACACCATCTTTACATGATTTTTATACAATTTTACACAATTTTCACACCAGTTTCACACCAGTTTCACATGATTTTCACGTGATTTTTACACAATCTTTACACTATTTTCACATGATTTTCACACCATTTTCACACCATCTTCACATGATTTTTTATACAATTTTTACACAATTTTCACACCATTTCACACTATTTTCACACCATCTTCACATGATTTTTATGTAATTTTTACACAATTTTCATACCTTTTTCACACCTTTTTCACACACCTTTCACACAATTTTTACACATTATTCACACCATTTTCACACGATTTTCACACGATTTTCACACCATTTTCACACAATTTTCACGATTTTCACACGATTTTCATGCTATCTTCGCACTATCCTCACACCATTTCCACACCATCTTCACATGATTTTTATACAATTTTACACAATTTTCACACCATTTTCACATGATTTTCACGTGATTTTTACATAATCTTTACACTATTTTCACATGATTTTCACACCATTTTCACACCATCTTCACATGATTTCCACACCATTTTCACACACCTTTCACACAATTTTTACACACTATTCACACAATTTTCACACGATTTTCACACGATTTTCACACGATTTTCATGCTATCCTCACACTATTTCCACACCATCTTCACATGATTTTTATACAATTTTACACAATTTTCACACCATTTTCACACCATTTTCACACCATTTTCACACCATTTTTGCACCATTTTCACACAATTTTCACATGATTTTCATGTGATTTTCACACAATTTTCACATGATTTTCACACCATTTTCACACCATCTTCACATGATTCTTAAACAATTTTTTTACACAATTTTCACACCATCTTCACACTATCTTCACACCATTTCCACACCATTTTCACACACCTTTCACACAATTTTTACACACTATTCACACCATTTTCACACAATTTTCACACGATTTTCACACGATTTTCATGCTATCCTCACACCATTTCCACACCATCTTTACATGATTTTTATACAATTTTACACAATTTTCACACCATTTTCACATGATTTTCACGTGATTTTTACACAATTTTTACACTATTTTCACATGATTTTCACACAATTTTCACACCATTTTCACACTATCCTCACACCATTTCCACACCATTTTCACACTATTTTTACACAATTTTCACACAACTTTTGCACCATGTTCACACAATTTTCACTCAATTTTCACACCATTTTCACACCATTTTCACACCATTTTTGCACCATTTTCACACAATTTTTGCACCATTTTCACACGATTTTCACTCAATTTTCACACACTTTTCACACCATTTTTTACACAGTCTTTACACGATTTTCACACGATTTTCACACGATTTTCACACGATTTTCACACGATTTTCACACGATTTTCACACGATTTTCACACCATTCTGGGAAAGCAGAGGAAGCCAGCCCTGCTATAATTAGAAGTTCTTGACGCCCCCGCGGGCTCGGCCCACGCCTTTCATCACGAGTGGGCGCTCGGATAAAATCTAAATTTACCTCCTGTGGAAGGGTTTGACTGGAGCTCGGCACAGAAAACCCCACCAGGATGTGGTGAGCGAGAGGGGAAGTTCACAGCTGACATCATTTGGAGGCACAGCTGAAACTCAGATGATTTTGGGTTTTTTTTGTTGGTTTTTTTATTTTTCCTGTGTGTGAGATGCTCGTTTGAAGAAAAGAAAAGAAAAGAAAAGAAAAGAAAAGAAAAGAAAAGAAAAGAAAAGAAAAGAAAAGAAAAGAAAAGAAAAGAAAAGAAAAGAAAAGAAAAGAAAAGAAAAGAAAAGAAAAGAAAAGAAAAGAAAAGAAAAGAAAAGAAAAGAAAAGAAAAGAAAAGAAAAGAAAAGAAAAGAAAAGAAAAGAAAAGAAAAGAAGAAAAGATGAAAAAAAAGAAAATAAGTAAAATTAATGAGTAAAAAATCAAAAATAAAAATAATAAAAAATAAAATAAAATAATATGAAATAAAATAATATAATATAAAATAAAATAATATAAAATAAAAACTAATAAAAACTAATAAAAACTAATAAAAACAAATAAAATAAAATAAAAACAAATAAAAACAAATAAAATAAAACAAATAAAATAAAATAAAATAAAATAAAATAAAATAAAATAAAATAAAATAAAATAAAATAAAATAAAATAAAATAAAGAAGAGAGCAGCATTTTTCAGAAAGAAAAAGCACAGTGGCAGCTCTGGGAGCCGCTGCAGGAGAGATCATCAGGCAACAACCTTGGCCCAACTTTTACTGTTTCTGAGTTTATCATTCCATGACTTTCTCATCGCAGTTTTCTGTCCCTGTATGGCCACAGAAAGAACAATTCCACTTGGAAAACCTGTGGCCAACCCTCAGCCAGCAAGAGGAAATCCTGCAGCCCCAGACACACAAAATTCAGAATCCCTGGCGCTCGCAGGGCCTTGGCTTTGTTCATAATTTGATTAAAATCAACGGGATCAGCAGAATTTGTTCATTTTTTTGTTCCCGTTTGATCTCGATCTCCCAGGACTCCGGGAAGGGCGATTGCAGATCTCGGCCTTTCCTGCCCTGTTCCTGCAAGGCCAGGGAGACAATTCTGGACAAGCATCCCTTGAGCTCAGTTCCACCCCAAAATGTGGAGCTGCCCCTCGGAGCTGCTTCTCAGCTCCCCCCAGGATCCTCCATCCCAGACCAGGAATTCCCGGCTCCTTTTCCACATCCACGCCCCGCAAAGCGTCCCCAGCTGCTCCCCGGCTTTTGTCCTCCACCAAATTCCATCTGGAAATCCAATCCTGCTCTTCCAGCAGCTCCCCTTCCACCTCCTCGCTGCTCAGGGCATCAAACTCAGCTCTGCTCTCAGCTGGCACTGCTGGATTTGCTGCTCCAAGGTCAAATCCCTGTCTTCAGGCATGGATGTGAGGAAATCATCCACCAGAAAATCCCTGGATTTATAGCTCCTCCTGCTTGGTGAAACCTGAGATTTTCAGAGGTGGAGTTGAGGCCGTGACTTAAAAGCCAGAGGGAAAAGAGACAGCACAGATGTGGTGCCCTGCCGGTTATTTGGAAATAAAATCTCTTTCTCAATATATTTTGGTCCTGGGCAGGTTCAAAAACTCAGCTTTATCTCAGGATTAAGATTTAAGGAAATTAATTAAGGAATTCTCAGTTGCCACCACATTCTGGAGGGATTTGGAGGCAGAACTTAGGGGCAAAACCACCAAATTCCCAGTGGGAACCTCTGGAAAGTCTCTGAAACTCTGCAAATCCTCTTCCCACCTTTCCTCGTGAACAAAACGACTTTTCTGTCCTTCCACGAGGTACCCGAGGCCTTTGGGAAGTGTTTGTGCTGGATTTTCCTGCTCTTTGCAAGGGAACACGGAATATTCCCTGCTCCTGACCTGCTTTGGCAGGAGAAGCTGCACAAGGATAAAGAATAAATGCACAAGGATAAAGAATCCAAGGATTTTAAGGCCAAATCAGATGCGAGCAGCGGCTCTTGAGGGTTTCAGATTCACCTGGAAGGCACCAACCCCTCTGCATTAATTACCAGCACTTCATCAACTTCACCTCGAGCTACCTGGAAACGCAAGGGCTGGAGGTGCAGGAATATTTGCCCAGGGCTGGGAGGGGCAGGAACGGAGATAAATCCCGGCACCATCCCAAAATCCTGGGCTGGCAGCGCTGCTGGGCCGGGATGCAGTGGTTGGAATTTTTGGCTGCCCATAAAAGCCTCCAGACTCGGGGCTTTCCAGCCAGCAAAAAGCTCCAGGGCTGCGTCATCCCAAAAAAAAAAAACCAGGATACAGGTGGAAAGGAAGATTTGCAGGGCTTCCATTTGGCAGATAAGCATCAGGCCCTGCCTCATCCAGCCTTTCTCCCTTTTTCTTACAGCGCTCCCAGAAGGAGCAGACTGGGAAGGCTTGGAGCAGTCTGGCTTCTAAATAAACACCAGGGTGTTTTGTTTAATCTTATTTATTCTGATTTTATTTATTTAATTTTTATTTGTATTTATTTATGTATTATTTGATTAATATAATAAATATAATATAATTAATATAATAAATATAATAAATACAATATAATATAAATAATATAAATAATATAATATAATATAATATTAATTTAATTAATTGATATTATATAACTATATAATAAAAGTTATATAATTAATATAATATATATTATTTTAAAATATAATATAATTATTTAAAATATAATATGCTTATTTTATTGTATTTATATTTATATTTTATTTATTTATATTATAATTTATATTAATATATCTTTATAACAGAAATAGAAACAGAATTGAATAGACGTAAATTTGAATATATATTTATATATATTTATAATTATTCATTTTATTTATTTAAATAAATATAAAAATAGTGAATTATTTTATTCTTTTATTATTTATTTTTCTGTACTTTTTATTTATTTTATCTTTTATAATTTTTATTTATTTTTATTTATTCTGAATGCAGGGTAATGGGAGTGGGATGTCAGTGGGATGGGGAATTCACCACCCAGAATAAAAAATGGAGAAAATCCCACCACAGGCACATCCCCACAGCCTCTGGGTGCTGCCCTTGTGAAATCCAAGGATTTTTTAAGATCCAAAACTCAGGAAATCAGAAAATTTCACCAAAAGCTGGAGCTTCTCAACCCTAAAATTGATTTGTACTTGGAATTCAAAGCAGCCTCTGACACCCCCACCCACACCAAATATCAAAATATTTCATTATTAGCACTAAATACCAAAATATCTCATTATTAAATCATTTCATTCCTTTCCTGAAGAAGCTGGGCTTTGGAATTTGGAACAGCACCGAAGCTCTGGAGGAGCTGCAGGGCTCAGGGTCCTGCTGGGATCATTCCAGCCCTGGAAAATTCCTGGGAATTCTTTTTGGGGGGGCCGAGATCTCTCATCCAACCTGCCCAAGCAATTCCAACCCCCCCGGATCTGTTCCCTGATTAGTGCCAAGCAGATAAGAGCTAATTCCAATCAAGGAATTAGGATGGGATCCAAAATAGTCCCTCATTAGCTAAAGTGCATTGTGGGAGGGGTTTAGGGCGAAAGTCAAGGGAAAAATGACAAAATCCCCCCCTTAAACACAAAATCCAGGCCCAGGGATTTCTGGAAAAGTTCTCCATGGAGCCAGAGCGGCGCTCCAGGAAGGGCAGCTCATTCCCACACGGATTTGTCAGGTGGGAATCTCACCAGAGAACCCGGAGGAAATGGGTTTAAAACAGCAAAAATCAAATATTTATCGGCAGGGTGGGAAGGGAGCGTCCAGATCCTGCTGGAGTGCAGGGAGGGATCAGAGGGAATTTGCCGGGAAAGAAGCAACACCAGGATGGGATTTCCCTCCCCATCTTCCCACGTGTGACAGCCCCAGGAGCCGATGGGGTTTGGAGAGGATTTTCCCCAGGCAGCAGATCTTCTCCTGGAGCTGGGAAACAGCAGCTTCTCCCAGGAAAAACAGCATCCCAGGGAGAAAAACCGGGATTGAGCGGTTCTCATGGAAATATCCCAACCTGCAGCACCCCCCGTTGACTTCATCCCTGCTTTGACTCCCACCAAAACAGCAGCAGAGTGGCAAAAACGGTGCAAGCAAGAGTGAAAAACAGTAATTCTTTCCCGAAGGACAGGAGAGGAGGTGATTTTCCCAGTGAATTCCATGGTGGATCTGGGTCCGAGGGGATCTTTTCTCCCCTGCCCATATGGATCTCAGCTCCACGGAGCAGCTGGGGCTGGCAGATGGATGCCAGGGCCATGCCGGGAGCGTGAGACGGGCACAGGAAAACCTCCGGCTCCAAATGCCCGGAGCTGGAGCCCTGCCTGAGGCTCCAGGACAGCGATTCCTGATGGAATAAACGGAATAAACAACACCAGCGGCACCTGAGTTACACACGGGGTGAGGAACTGTGAAAACAGCGAAACAAACGACCCAAAAAATGGACTTTTCAAAGGATTTTTCACGTGTAGAAGTATTGGATTGCTATTCCAAGATGCTCCTAATTCAACGTTTCAAGATCTGGAGTCCTCTAGGAAAAGGTAAAAAATTCCCTTGTCCAAGCATCCTGATTTTTCCCAAAATTCTGCCAGGTTTGGGTTCCCCAAAATGGGACCCCAATCAATGAATTATTCCAGGCTCATTCCACGTCAGGAATATGGAGAGAGGGCTGGAAGAAACCTCTCCCAAATCCCTGGAAAACACCTCTAAAAGCACAAATCCAGCATCCCAAGGAACATCCCAAAACCCTCCTGGTTTTATCCAACTGCGCTTGGAATTTAATCAGATTTTTCCCCCACATTCCTGCCTCGGAACCAAAATAAATCAAGAAATTCATGGGAACAGAATTATTTCTCCTTCTCTTATTCCAGTTGAGCTGAACTTCGCAGTTCAGCAGAGCTGGGGATGAATAAATAAAAGAGGAGGAAGCTCCATTTCCGTGGTGCCACTGGAAACCAATCAAACCCAAATCCTCCAGGCCGGATCCAAAGAAAACTTCGGATTTTGAGCCATCCCAAAATTCTCCAAACAAACTGAAAACGTTTGGGATGAAACGGAGACGCCTCTTGGCCTGCTGGTTAAAAAATATCTTATTTTTTGAGTCTTTTCCAGCGAAAGTTTTCCTTTCCCAGCGTCTCTGACCAGGAATTCCCAGCTCCTGGGGGAGAGGGAAGCTCGAGGAGCAGCCATGGGCTGGAATTTCCTGAATCTCCATCCCCAGGAGAACACAAATCTCCTCCGGGGATCACCCAGGATTCCCAGCAGCATCCCAGAGCTGCAAGGAGAGAGAATTCCAGCCTTGGAATTGCTCCCAAACGTCCCGAGCCGCCAAACTGGGAGGCACTGGGAAGCTGCTGGGAGCGATGGGAGCGTGGGGTGAGGAGGGCAGGGTTGTGCCTCCAGGAATTCCTTATCCCACTGAATTTTTGCGTTTTGATTTTCCTCACGGCTCTGAGCGAACGCCGGGATTCAGAATTCCCGCTGAAATCAATCGGGATTGATTATAAATCAAGATAATTTGCTGGTTTATAAATCAAGATGATTTCTTGAATTTATTTCCTCGGTCCTGGCTCAGAAGGTGACAGGAGGGTGAGGAAGGGGACGTTAAATCGGCCTGGCACAGGGAGGGAGCACAGGACACCTCCTGCTGCCCTTCCCGCTTGGATTTCATTCACGGATCGGGAATAAACCTCACCGCCTCTCCAACCTCCGAGTCAAACATCAGGAACCTCCAGGAGCGCAACCAAACGATAAAACCCAGCATTGCAGGCCGGCTGAGGGCTTTGTTTTCCCTTTAAATTCCTGTTTGGACTCTCCATAGGGCAACAGGAACTTTTATTGGGCTGCCGTGGCACAATTCCAGCCGTATTCCAGAATCTTCCGAAACACTGTGGGAATTGCGGGTTGGATGGGGCTGGGAGGAACCTGTCCCGGGGGAAATGTCCCAGGGATAAAGCAGGGATGGGCTTTGAGGTCCCTCCCAACCCCAAACCATCCCGGGATTGTGGGAATTGTTCCCCGAGGAGGCACCGAGTGTGACGGAGGCTCGGCATGGAGAACATTCCCTCACCTTCTCCACATTCCAACCCCGAATTCCAGCAGGAGCAGAACCGTCTGGGACTTTAATTCATTCCCGTCCCTCTGGATGAGCAGAGAGGCGCTGGGGCCGCTCCCCTGGCCCTGCACACCCTGCCTGGGGAGGAAGGGGAGCAGATCCTCCAGCAGATCTCCTTGGAACGGGAATTTTTCCCCACGGAGCCGCCGAGCGCGCCGGGGGCACCGCGGGAGGTTTCTATTCCCAGCCAGAAAACAGCAATTAAACCCTGACCCCACAGCCTCAATTACAGCCAGGCTGTTTACAACCACTCAAGCCACAATTACCCAGCCTCAAACCCCTTCCAAAATATCCCCTTTTCCCGGGAAAATAACCCAGGCACGTTCCGTTGCTATCCCGGGTCGGTTATTAGAGGCCTCGCTCGATATTTGGGCCGGGCCCCGTCGCCTGACCTGTTCTGGTTTAATTTTCCCTTTCCCTGGGTATTTTTGGGATGTTTGGGGGATTTTTTTACGGCACTGCCAGCCTGGCCGGGCGCGGATCGCGGTGAGGAACCTCCCAGGACAACCCAAAGCACAGGGGGGAAAAATGATCTGGGAATAAAAGGAATTCTCCAGCATCACCAGCCTGGGTAAAACCATTTATTTTGGTGGCTTGAAGTCAAATTCTGCCCCTCCTGTGAGAACCCAGAGCAGCTGCCGGGAGGATTTTTAGCCCAAATTTACTTTTTTCCCCCCAAAATTCAGCCAGAAAAATCAGGGCAGCCACGGGGAGTTCTGCCCCCTCAAAGTCGCTCACAGGCCCCAAAATGGGTTTAAAAGCTGCATTTTTGTAAAAGCCAAGTGCACAAACACCTGGTCACGATTCCAAGCCATCCACTGGGACGGAACTGGGATTTGCAGGAGGATTTGGCGGTGCTGGAGGTTTTTTCCAACATTAATAATTCCATGGGTTTTTTTCCATCCTTAATTATTCCTCTGTTTCACCCTGACAAACCCAGAGCCCTGCGGAGAGCGGGGAACTTCAAACACTTCTGGATTTTCCCATTTTTTAAAAAACTCAGGGAGGTTAACAGGAATGAGCAGGGATTTGGGACTGAACACATTTCCCAACACTGACTCGAAATAAAGCAAATTAACATCTCTGGGCTGCACAATTGTCACCCAAATCTCCTGATTTTGCCAGGACCTGAAATGCATCATTCCTGCTAAAAAACATCCCAAATTAATCCCATTTGGCTGCAAAGCTTTCATTAAACCCCAGAATTTCCCCTCTGTGGAAGGCAGGGAGCCAGAGGGATCCACAGGAAATTTCCAGGTGAAATTCCCATGGAAAAGAAGGAGCAGGTGAGGCTGGAAGTGCTCAGGAGGGAGAGGGTGGAGTGGGACAAGTGGGACAAACCCAAGGATTGGGAAGTTGTGGTTTTTTCCTTGAAATAACCTTTTTTTTTCCCCCAAAAAAAATTATTTCCATGCATTGCCTCCCCACCATCCTGGATCTCTGCTCCTTCCTCACAGAAGTTTATCCAGGTATTTATATTTATTTTTTTTTTTTAATAAGAAATCTGTCTTTGCTGCAGAGTTGGGGGGAGCATCTCACCTGTGCTCACCTGTCCTTGGAATTACACAGAATTCCCTCATCATGGAGCTGCACAAAATCCCCTCCCTGGATTTCTGCTCCTTCCTCACAAAAGTTGACATTTTACACAAATATTTGTAAGTTTTTTAATTAAAAACCTCTTTTTGCTGCAGAATTGGGAGGTCAGCTGTGCTCACCTGTCCATGGAATTACACGGGAATTAAAATTCCCTCATCCCGGATTTCTATTCCTTAATTAGGAATGTTGGTATTTTATCCAGATATTTATATTTTTTTAAAGAAATCTCTCTTTGCTGCAGAACTGGGATGGAGCATCTGACCCGTGCTCACCCATCCTTGGAGTCACACCAAATTCCCTCATCCTGGAGCTGCAGAATTCCCTCCCTGGATCTGCTCCTTCCCCACAGGAAATTTAAATTCCCCCACAATTTGTGCCCCACCTGGAAACCAGCAGGCCATGGGCACAATTCCCGTGATTCCCTCAATTAAAGGAATTAAATTCTCGACATTCCCGGGCAAAACTCGGGAACCAAACAGCTTTTAGGGATGCTGGGAGAGGGTTTGGGGTGATTTGCACGGGGGCAGGGGGAGGGATTTTATCTCCCTCCCATCCCTGTGTCCCATCAGACCCGTCAGAAATTGCAGAGACATTCGAGTGATGATTCCAGAGGGTGTAAAAAAGATGGATTAGGGGAAAATCCAGCGGTTTCTAAATAAATTCCTGCTGCCAGGGGCTGCTCCTACACCCCCTCCACGCTCACACACAAACGCATTCACCGAACTCCCGGGACAAAGCCTCAATGCCAGGAAAAAGAAAAGCTCCTTTTATTCCCGGAATTCCCATCAATGGCTACTTTATCTGGAAATCGAGGCACATGCTTCCCAAACTTCCAGGGGGAGAGGGAGGAAAAAAAAAAAAAAATCTTCCTCCTGTGCCATTAACGCTTTTCTGGCCGGGACGGGGAGAGGGTCCTGCTGGGGCGGAGGGAGGGGAGGGAAAAGGTGGGAAAAAGGAAGGAAAAGGTGGGAAAAAGGAAGGAAAAGGTGGGAAAAAGGAAGGAAAAGGTGGGAAAAAGGAAGGAAAAGGTGGGAAAAAGGAAGGAAAAGGTGGGAAAAAGGAAGGAAAAGGTGGGAAAAAGGAAGGAAAAGGTGGGAAAAAGGAAGGAAAAGGTGGGAAAAAGGAAGGAAAAGGGGGAAAAAAGAGGGAAAAGGGGGAAAAAAGAGGGAAAAGGGGGGAAAAAGAGGGAAAAGGGGGAAAAAAGAGGGAAAAGGGGGGAAAAAAGGGAGGGAAGGCTCCACCCTGAGCTGGTTGGGAAGGAGCCCCTCTGGAGCCAGGCTGGGAGAGCTGGGGGTGCTCAGCTGGAGAGGAGAAGCTGCAGGGAGAGCTCAAAAAGGGCCTGGCCAGTCCTAAAGGGACCTTTGGTTTTGCCTTTTGGGGCTTTAAATTTCCTGCCCAAGATCCCACCCAAATCTCCCCTTTGCCAATCTCAAGCCATTCCCTGGGTCCTGTCCCTCCATCCCTTGTCCCCAGTCCCTCTCCAGCTCTCCTGGAGCCCCTGCAGGCCCTGGAGGGGGCTCTGAGCTCTCCCTGCAGCTTCTCCTCTCCAGCTGAGCACCCCCAGCTCTCCCAGCTCCAGAACCATGGAATAGTTTGGGTTGGGGAAAGCTCCAAAGACCACTCAATCCCACCCAGAGTCACCTTCTGCTATCCCAGCCCCATCCATCCTGGCCAGGGATGCTGGAAACAACCCAGGGTATAAAAATTGAGATTTGGGAGAAGATGCAGCGACCCCAATTCCTGAGGCAGAGTTTTCTCCCTTCAGGACTGAAGCTCTGGTCAATGTTTGGGTTTGGCTGAGGGATTTTTTCGGTGTTGCAACACCGAGCTGGGTTTCCAGTAAGTGAGGAAATCACTGAGTCACAGCCTGGGCAGGAGCAGCAAAACCCGAGCCCAGTGGCCACTCGAGTGCTGGGTCTGGTCCAGCTAGGCTGAGCTCAGCAGCACCCATGGAACCCTCTGGGCTTGGTTTAAGCAGGGCTGGGTGTCCCAGAGGCACCTGAAGGAAAATCTCCACCCAAATCCTTCCTCCCGCCGCTGGGAATGACGCTGGGTGTGGGACAAGGAGCTCTGAGCTGGATCAAACCCCAGTGCTGGGGCCTAAACCTGGTTTTAAGGGGATTTTCAGGCACTCAGACACAGCAAGGATGCATCAGGCTGGGATCCAGGCTGGGATCCTGAGCTCTGTGAGTATCCCAGAGCTCTCCAGGAAAATCCCAAAGGCTCCAAACGTGGCGTTTGCTGCGGATTCAGCGCAAACCCACGGAATCCCGGGATTTGCCACACCGTGGATCTGTCCCTGCCTCCTCCACGTGTGCCCAGGGCTCTGGGACTGCCTAAAAACCCCCTAAAATCCAGATTTAGTCACCAAAACTTTAGTTTAACCCATCCCAAATCTCCTTGTTCTACACCCAGGCATTCCCCAGCTGAAAAACGCAGGTTTCAGCTAAAAGCAAAGTAAAAATTAAGAATAAAAGGAAGTATTGCCTAGGCAGAGTGCAAGTGCTCGCCCTCAACCCCAATAATCCCCTTTAAACTGAGCAGGTTTTGTGCTGGAAAAGGCCAGCTCCAAATGGAAAACCAACAGGAGAAATAAAGCCCCGTTCCTGAAGGAATAATGAGCGCAAATCCAACAACAATCCTCATTAATTAAAGCCAGCGCAGCCTCCCCGGAATGACAGACAGATGGAGAAACAACAACAACGAGGGAAGAACAGCAGGAAAAATTGTCAAACACCCGGTGGAAAAGGAGGAAACGGATCCAGGGTTGGTTTTAAGGCAGGGATGGATCGGGATGAGGGGAGGGAGCCCAGCTCCAGCTCGGGCACCGGGCAGAAAACAAAGAGATTCCGGCTCTCGTTTCCCTTTCAATTCACACCCCGAATTAACACAGGGCAATTAATGAGCCCGCTGGTTAATTACGGAGAATGAGGCACAGGTGGGAGAGGAAACAGCCTGGAATGTGAAAATATGGAAAATCAACACCTGGGAAAGGCCAGCAAGGCTGGGGGTGCTCGGAGGGGACATGAAAAGGTGTCCCCGTGTCCCCCCAGAGTCTGGGATACAAACAGGACGGGGTTTTCCTGGAGTTTTTCCCCCTGGAATTGCTCATTCCAGGCACAGAAATCACGGGGCGATGGCTTTTGGCTGGTCCCTCTGGCGTGGGACAACCCCAGCGCCTTCCCCATGGAGCCCCAGGAGGTGACAGCTCGTGGTCACCCCTGGGAGCCAGGACTGTCCTTCCCAGCTCAGGGAATGTTATCCCACCTCTCCCAGCTGAAAATCTGGGATTGGAGCTTTCCCCAGCCTGCTTTGTCCGTTTGGATCAACTTCAGTAGGAAACAAATCTTCAAACAGCCTTTAAATCTCTCACCCTGCGCCGCCAGGAGGTTCCAGCTGGGGAGGAATTCCAGCTGGGGAAGAATTCCAGCCGCATCCCGCAGCACGGGACAGCCCTGGCGGGCCGGGAATGGCTGGAAATGCTGGAAAATGGGGAGGGAAAGGATGGATGGGCAGAGCTCTTGCTGGGAATTCGGGAGAACTGATTTCATCCCACACTGCCCTGGGCCAGATTTAACAGCAGGGGAGGATGAGCAGGGAATGGGAAAAGTGAGCAGGAGGTCAGGTCCATGGCCAGGAAAAGCTGGAAAATCAGGAGAAACTCGGAGAATGGAGAAGACTTGAGCCAGAGCTGCCAGCTCTGAGCACTGCAGATTTCATTCACCCCTTCCTGCCTTTTATTTTCACCTCTCGCAGCAGCAGAGGGAGCAAACCTGAACCTTCCTGCGGCTGCCAGAGCTTCGGGATTCCAATTTCTGTCACCGGGAGAGGAGGAAATAAATTGGGATAAAAGAGAAAAAAAATGAAAGAGAGAAACCAAAACAACCCCAGGGAAACGCAGGGGAAGGAGGGAAGCGCGACAGCCACATCAACAGGCCAGAACACAACAGCCAGCACTTATAAAGCACTAATTATATAAAGCACTAATTAACCCCAGCCCTCCCCAGAATATTCCAACATTTCCCTCCCAACCTGCCTGACTCAGCCAGAATTTGAAGGATAATTCTGAGGCACTCAGGAGAGGGAGGAGGAGGAATGTGAGCCCCTGGGGTTATTGGGGTATCCGAAGGCTGAATGTCACCCCGGGAAGGTGCTGCTGTCACCAGGGCGGAGTTGAGGTCAGGAAAGGGATATTTCGGGATTTGGGGGTTTATTTCAGCACTCAGGCCACAGGAATATGAACCCAAACACATCAGGTGAAGCGGGGGGAAGAAATAAAAATACACATTTTGTCTGGCAGCAGCTTGAGCTGTGGGAGGGGGACACAGGAGCAGTTTGGGGGGATTTAGGAGTAAGGAGGAGATGGTTTTTTTTACAGTGAGGGTTCTCAAAGGCTGGCATGGGATGCCCCAAACCTGGAAATATCCAAGGAAGAGTTAATTTTACTGCAAGGGTGGTCAGATACTCGCCAGAGAAGCTGTGGCTGCTCCATCCCTGGAAAAATTCAAGGCCAGGTTGGACAAAGTGGTTTTGGGGTTTAGGGGAAGGTGTCCCTGCTCATTAAGAGGGTTGGACTTAATGACTTTTAAAAGATCCCAGCTCATTGTGACTCCCTCTCCAAATGACCTCCAGTGCCTGGAGATTTGAAGGGGAAAAAATGGATGAATTCTAAACACACCTTCTCCTTTCCCCTTTTTATTTCTCCATTTCCCTTCCCTTCTCCTCTTCCCTTTTCTTCTTCCTTTTCCTCTCCCTTTTCTTCTTTCTTTTCCCTTCCCTGTGGGTTTTCTTGGCACTTGAGGGGTATAAACAGAGGGACAAAGCCAAACCTGACCCTAAACCCCTCCCAGGACCCCCCTGCCTTGTCCTTTCCTCCTGCTCCTCTCCCCCAGCCCAGCCCGGGGTTGTTTTCTTCTCCTCACGCCGTAATTGAGGGGATGCTGAGGGTTTAAACACAGCAGAGGAATTATAAATTCCGAGATCAGAAGGAAAGGAGGCAGGGAAAAAAGCAGGCTCCGGTTTTTTCCCTCCTCGTGTCAGGTGAGATGAGTCATTTCTGCCACAAGACATCCAAAAGGAGTCTTTTAAGGATGCAGAAAAAAGGGAACACGTGGATGAAAGGCTGTTAAGAGCAGAGGGTTGCAATTAAAAATGTTTCTGTATCACTACCATGGAGCTCTGCTGAAACCACGGGGGATTTTCAGCCTCTCTCACAAATCTAAAATTCTATTTTCGGGATAGAATCGAGCTCCTTAATCGGGAAAACTACCTGGGAAAGCGGCGCAAAACCCGAGCCAGATGGAGCCACTTTTCCCCCCGATCAATCATTGTCTGCTTTTATCCTCAAATGACCCCCAGGAAAAAAAAATAAAAAAATAAAAAAAAAAAAATAAATAAAGAAATAAATCCCTGCTGGAAAGCGAGCAGGAATCTCGTGCTCAGCACTCGGCGTTCGCATCCTTCCCCCGGCTCGGGGTTTTTGGAAGGAGCCGTGAACGTTTCCAATGGCAACCGCGAAATGTCCCATCAGAGTCAGCTGTTGATTGTTCTCCCCAGCGCCGAGCTGACAGGATGGTGATGATTGCAGGAATTAAAATCCCCTTATTCCCTGATTTCCATCCCCGCTCCCCACGGGACCCTGCGGTGACCATCTGGCAGGGTCTGCAAATCTTTCTCTCCTTTTTTTTTAACTGTTTTTTGTTTGTTTTCCAAGGCAGGATGGGGTTTGATTTCAGCCCTCCCGCTCCCTCTTGGAGTTCGTTTTTTCCCTCCAGCAGCCCGAGCCCCAATCCTGCCCGAAATTCCAAAAACGGGGAGCAAAGGCAGCGCTGGAAACAGGGAATGGATGGGGAACACAAGGAGGGGGTTCCAGAAAATCCCGGCCCGAAGGGGCTCAGAGCAGCCCTGGGTTCTGCTCCAGCCCAGGGGCTCATCCCGCAAACATCCCTGCCTGGAAATGGGGAAAATCAGGATCTGCTGCCAGGAACAGGGACAGGAGGAGAGGGAACGGCCTCAGGCTGGGCCAGGGGAGGCTCAGGGGGGACAGCAGCAGGAATTTCCCCATGGAAAGGGGATCAGGGCTTGGAAGTGCCAGGGAGGTTTGGAGTGCCCAGCCCTGGAGGTGTCCAGGGAATTCCTGGATGTGGCACTCAGGGCTCTGGGTGGGGACACGGTGGGGATCGGGACTTGGTGACCTTGGAGGGATTTTCCAGCCTCGCTGATCCTGGAATTCTGATTATTCATGCAATTTTTATATTTATGGACTATTTTATATGTTTATACGTGTATTATACAGGGTAGATACATTATACACTGATACATTATTAGGAGGATTATAACATATATATGTAATTATATAGAATGTATTTTTATATATATTTTTATATATATATATATTATATATAATATTATATATTATATACAATATAATATATATTATCTATAATACATAATATATTATCTATAATAGATAATCGATAATATATTATGTATTATATATTATTATCTATTATATCCAGAATATATTTATAGCAGTATGCTATAAGAAATAGTGTTAATATTATATATTGTTTATTATATAATCCAATCAAATGTACTATATCATATAGTATATTTAAATTTTCTTGTGTAATAATATACTAATATAGAATATATAGTATTGAAGATATAATATACTCCATAATTATAAAATATACTATATCATATAAATATATACGTTTATACTATATTGTATAACTATACAATATGCTATATATTAAATAATATATATTATCTATTATATTATCTATTATTATATATTATATGTTATATATTATAATTGAATGTATAATAGAATATATACTATATAATATATATTATATATATAATAGATAATATATAAAATTTCTATTACAAATATAAATTTATACCCATAAAATACCCCTATATGTCCATGTTTTACATCTGATCCAGGGCATGATCTGCAAACTAAAAGCCAATTTTACAGCTCCCCACTCGGATTCTCGCCTGGATCCTCTTCCCTGGCCATGCCAATCTCCCATTTTTCCCTCCAAACTGCGCTGCAGGGACACTGGAGCCTCCAGGCCTCGTTAATTCCAGCCTGGAATTCCAGATCTGGGGAGGATCCAAGGCCGTTCCCTTCCCTGGGATGTTCAGTGACCTCGGGGCAGTTTTGTGTTCACGCTCCCAAAATCCTTCAACCCCATGGACTCAGCCACTCCAGGGGAAAAACCTCCTCCTGCCCTGGCACGGGGCTGGGGGAAAAGAAAGGGAAAAGGAGCAGAAAAAGGAAAAGAATCCAATGAACAAAGGGTTTATTCCAACAAGAACCTCCTGCAGAACAGCCGGGGGCTGTGGGGAGGTCACGGAATGTTGGGATGGGATTTCCTTGGGGAAGCTGGAAAGGCTGGGAACAGCAAAGCTGATCCTCTGCAGGGATTTCCTGCATCCCTGAGGCCTCCAAAGCCACCAGCTGAGGCCTCTCCAAAAGGCTTCCCCAAGCTCAGGGAAAGGAAATTCCTGACCATTTCCCAGTGACCAGAGCTCTGGCAGGGGTGGAAATATTTTTGCCTCGCTGGCCCGAGAAAACCCAATTCATTTCTTCTTAATTAATATTTAAATTTTATTATTTTATTTATAGTTACTTATTTATTTATTTATTTTTATTTATTTTTATTTATTTTTATTTGTTTATTTTTTATAGATTTTATTGATATTATTTATTTTATTTATTTTTATTTATTTATTTTATTGATTTATTGTATTGATTTTATTTATTTATTTGTATTGATTTCATTTATTTATTTGTATTGATTTTATTTATTTATTTATTTGTCTTTCTTTTCTTTTCTTTCTTTTCTTTTCTTTCTTTTCTTTTCTTTCTTTTCTTTCTTTTCTTTCTTTTCTTTCTTTTCTTTCTTTTCTTTCTTTTCTTTCTTTTCTTTCTTTTCTTTCTTTTCTTTCTTTTCTTTCTTTTCTTTCTTTCTTTTCCTTCTTTTATTATTTAAATTAAATAAAATTTAAATAAATTAAATTTAATAAATTTAATAAATTAAATCCAGCAGTTGCTGAGCCCAGAAAATTTTGGCATGGGCTGGCAGAATTTGGCTTCCAGAAACTCACCATAAAAAAAGGAGCAGCGGGGTCACTCGGCCACTGAGCCACTTTCTCCAGCCTCGGTGACCCCTGATGCTGTTTTGGGGTGAATTCATGTGTTTTCAGGGAAGGACTTAATCCTTTTTCCTTCTCCGAGGGGAGATACCCACTTCAAGATCCAACCCCTGGCCTGAGAAAACCCAACCCAATTAATTTCTCCTTAATCATTATTTAACTTGTTTAAAAGCCAGCCCGTATCCCAGCCCCAAAAATCTCAGTGTGGGTCTCAGAATTTTATTTCCAGGGACAAAACCAAAGGAGCAGCGGGGTCACTGAGCCACTTCACCAGCCCTCGGTGACCTGCCGGAGGTGAGCTGATGATGTTTTGGCTGAATTAATTTGCTTCCAGCGAGGAGTTAATCCTTTTTCCTTTGCCGAGGGGAGACAGCCGCTCTTGTTTTCAGGATAATCCCCAGGCTTCCCCCGGGTTATCGGCGGCACAAAAGCCACGAGAGGCGCTCGGGGATGAAGTGGCCGCGGGAATTTCTGCTTCTCAAGGGTTTCGAGTGTTGGAGTTGCCACAAATCGGGGCTGGGAAGAGCCTGGATTAAAGCCCCGGCCGTGGGTGGGTGAGCGGCGGTGTCTGCCCTACGCAAGGGGATTAAACTCGAGATTAAATCTCGGGTTGTCCCAAATGATTTCTGCTCCTGGAGGCTCCGGTCATGTCTGGGCGCGGGTTTGTGAGGGCTGGAAAATGAGCCGTTCTCCCGGGTAATTCCAGGCCAGAGCAGGAATTACAGGATTCCAAATGAAAAGCCATTTCTCGGCTGTTAGTCCTGCCTCTGCTGGGGCTCCTGTCCCTGCCTAATGAGGCCAATTAACGGGAAAACGAACGGCAGAGCTGCGCTCAGAGGGGTCTGGGAAATGCTGGAGCAGCCCTGAGAGAGCTCCTGTTATTGTCACCAGCCCTGCTCCATGTGGGATCCCACCCTGAATCCATCCTGAATCCATCCTGATCCATATGGGATCCCAACCTGAATCCATCCTGAATCCATCCTGATCCATGTGGGATCCCAACCTGAATCCATCCTGATCCACGTGGGATCCCAACCTGAATCCATGTGGGATCCCAACCTGATCCCATCCTGATCCATGTGGGATCCCATCCTGATCCCAGCCCTGCTCCATGTGGGATCCCAATCTGAATCCATCCTGATCCACATGGGATCCCAACCTGAATCCATGTGGGATCCCAACCTGAATCCATCCTGAATCCATCCTGAATCCATCCTGATCCACATGGGATCCCAACCTGAATCCATCCTGATCCATGTGGGATCCCATCCTGCTCCCAGCCCTGATCCACGTGGGATCCCAACCTGAATCCATCCTGATCCATCCTGATCCATGTGGGATCCCATCCTGCTCCCAGCCCTGATCCATGTGGGATCCCATCCTGATCCCATCCCTGCTCCATCTGGGATCCCACCCTGATCCATGTGGGATCCCACCCTGATCCCAGAGTGCCCAGCTGAGGAGGTTCAGGACACATTTCCAAGGAAAACCCTTTTCCCAACCTGGGGATCTGTTCCTAATGCAGATTTTACCTCAGAGCCACAGATTCGTTTTTCCTCCTGAGAGGGATGGGATGGGATGGGATGGGATGGGATGGGATGGGATGGGATGGGATGGGATGGGGACAGGGATCGGGACAGGGCTGTGACAGGGATCAGGACAGGGCTGTGACACAGACAGGGCTGGGACAGGGCTGGGACAGGGATCAGGACAGGGATTGGGACAGGGATTGGGACAGGGATTGGGACAGGGATTGGGACAGGGATCGGGACAGGGATCAGGACAGAGCTGTTACAGGGCCAGGGCTGTGACAGAAATGGCCAGAGCTGGCCCCTGCTGCCCCTGGAACACACAGGCTCCTTTTCAGCCCAGGATTTGAAAGCAGCCGGGGGTTGAGCCCAGCCCACGCTCGCGGTTCATGGTGAGTTCACTCTGCTGCAGCCCCACAGCTTCACCCGGCACTGAGAGCATTCCCAAAAAATCCACACGGATTTCGGGCACAGGCCCCAAACCAGGGGCTCTGAACTGAGAACCCCCACCCAGGACAGGGCATTTCACACCCTGAGCTGAGTCCCCACAGGTGGGGTGAAATCTCTGCCCCCCAGAGATCCCTGGCAGTGCCCAAGGCCAGGCTGGACATTGGGGCTGGAGCAGCCTGGGACAGCGGGAGGTGTCCCTGGGGGTAGAACTGGATGAGTTTTGAGGTCCCTTCCCACCAAACCATTCCCCAATTCCACAATTCCATGGAAGGTGGACACAGACACCTGTGTGTGCACGGGAACGAGGGATTCCATCACCAGCGCTCCCCTCCAGGCGTTCAGAGCAAGAAACAGAATGTGGTAACTCCTCCTTCCCAATTCCCTCCAGCCAGGGGTAAAATCCCGCAGGATCTCCCTGAACAGGACACAGGCAGAGCCATTCCAGCGGCAGGGATCCCATCCCAGCCTCAGGGATCCCATCCCAGCCTCAGGGATCCCATCCCAGCCCCAGGGATCCCATTCCAGCCCCAGGGATCACATCCCAGCCCGAGGGATCACATTCCAGCCCCAGGGATCCCATCCCAGCCCCAGGGATCACATTCCAGCCCCAGGGATCCCATTCCAGCCCCAGGGATCCCATCCCAGCCCCAGGGATCCCATCCCAGCCCCAGGGATCCCATTCCAGCCCCAGGGATCCCATTCCAGCCTCAGGGATCCCATTCCAGCCCCAGGGATCCCATTCCAGCCCCAGGGATCCCATTCCAGCCCCAGGGATCCCATCCCAGCCCCAGGGATCCCATCCCAGCCTCAGGGATCCCATCCCAGCCTCAGGGATCCCATTCCAGCCCCAGGGATCCCATTCCAGCCCTGTCACTCCGAGCTGCTCTGCCTGAGATTGATCTGAAAGCTGCAAACTCAGCGTTTCCCCAGAATATCCCAACGCTGCTTCCCTTAAAGGCCCCGTTCCTGGAGCTCTGGGAGAGTTCCACTTTTCTTTAACAGCACCAACCCCGAGAAAACTTGACCCTAAATCCTCAAACACCACAAGAGAAAACACCAACGAGTAAATAAATAATCACCCCAAAAACCTCAGACTGCTCCACGCTAAAAACCTCGCGGCTTCCAAAGCTTTTCCCTGAGTTCTGGACTAGGCTTTATGTTTTCCCATATTTTTTTTCCCCCCTCATCCTAAGCCTGGCAGTTGTTTGGAAACACGGGTTTGATGTTGGGAAGGGGGTGTTGGGAGGGAAGGGAGCGCTGCTGACACGAGCCGGGCTGAGAAGCGGTGATTCAGAAACGCGAGGCACATGGATGTGATCATTCCCAACATTCCCAAGCGGGGGAATTCATCCTCCTGCAGCCTCCCGGGGGCTGGGCAGCCACAACAAGGCTGGGCTGGATTTTGGGAGAGGGAATGGAAGGGAGGAATGGGCTCCCCAAAAAGGCTGAACAAGCTCCGGCAGGATCCCGAGCCCATTCCCGGGGCTGGGAATTTCCCTCCTGCTGCTGCCGGCAGGGATGGCTCGGGAATTCTGGAACCACCCCGGGAAATGTTTGTTCTGGGGGTCACAGCTTCAAAACCTCTTTATTTATCCAAACGCCTCCAAAGGCGCTCGGAGCTCTCCAGGATTCCTGGCTCAGCTCCTGTTAATCCATCATTCCCCATTCCCAGCACTCTCCTGTCCTCACTCCTGCCTTTCCCGATGCCTCCCAAACCCCTTTTCCAGCAACAACGCTGCTTTTCCCCAAAACACAACGAATTCCAGAAAAAAACAGCCCCGTGCTTCCCAGCACCGGCATTGAAATGATCCAACGGTGCATTAAACAAATATTCCCTGTCCTCTAATGTCCATTAGGGTTTTTGTCATTACCACATAAATCAAAGGATGTTCTTTATTCCAGTTTGTTCTCCACTTAAAAATAAAAAAAACAACAAAACCATGCTGTACTCTTTAAGATGATGATTTTTTTTTTTTTTCCCACTGGGGAAAAACAAATTAAAATTAAAAAAAAGCCAATTTTCAGGGAGGTGGGATAAAAAAATATCCCCATTCCCATTATCCCGGAGCTGAAGCTCCAGGGTCAGAATGAACAGCAGGAAAATCAGCGGAGTCCGAGGTTGGAATCCAACCTGGGATAGTGGAAGGTGTCCCTGCCCATCCATAAAAAGGGATTTTAAGGACCATTCCAATCCAAACCATTCCATGATGCTCTGATCTCTCTTTCTCTCGGGATCCCGGTTCACCCAAGAATTTGTGGCGGAAAATCTGCAATTCTGATAATTTCAAATGAGACAAAGCCCCTCAAGTGCTGACCAAGGAACTCCCAGCTGGAAGTTTGGTGTGTTAATTGTTCTTTTTCTTGCATCAGATTCTTTGATTTCTTAACTTTTTATTGGTGTTATCTCCATTTCCTTTAGTCTGTTTTCAAAGCCCTTCAACCACCATCACTAACAAGGAAAATCTAGGAAAACAATGAAAAAAAAAAATTCCAAATACCTCACAGAACACCTTTGGCTCAGGTCCCAGAAGTCTCAGCTTTATCTTATTTATCCCTCTTAATGATTTCTCATTAAATTCGATCTTCTCTTTCAGAGGTCCTCACAGCTACCAAGAAAATTTCTGTTTTCTGTTTCTTTTAATGCTACCATTTAAACCAGACAAGAGATTTGGGTTTGTCTTTCTGTCAGTTCAGGATTTCCAGGTTAAAAAAAAACCCTCCAGGGACTTTTTTTACCTGCTGAACATCCCTCTGTTCCAGAGGGATGGGGGAAAGAATGAGGATAAATAAATTGAGGGAACTGATGATTCCACACCTGTGAGAACCACAGCAGTTTGGGCAAACAAGGATTTCCTACAGCAGAGACTTAAATATTAAAAATCTGCCTTTTTTCCCCCCCAGCTGGGCTGATTCTGAGCCTGGAACCAAGTGATTGTCATTGGGAGGGTGACTGTCACCTCCCTGCCACCGTGCCTTGGCCCCGTGCCCACCTCGTTCGATGCTTTGCTAAAAATGAAGCCCCAAGGTGCAGGGCAGAGCTGCACAAATCCAGAGCTGCACAAATGCAGAGCCTGGAGAAGGACAGCAAAACAAATCAAAAATGACAAAATCAGCGCTGGGGGACGAGGGGTTTGTGTGCCAGGAGCAGGGGTGGCGTTGGTGTCACCTTGGTGTCACTCTGGTGTCACCTGTCGTGGCCATGGGGACAGGAACAGGGAGCTGGGGTTGGGCAATGCAGAGGAAAGGAGCAGGGGATGGGATTGGTGTCACCTTGGTGTCACCCTGGTGTCACTTTGGTGTCACCTGTCCCAGGTGGGGACAGGAACAGGGAGCTGTGAAGAGGCAGTGCAGAAGGAAAGAAGCAGGGGACAGGATTGGTGTCACCCTGGTGTCACCTGTCCTGGCCATGGCATGGGCTGTGCAGAAGGAAAGGAGCAGGGGATGGGATTGGTGTCACTCTGGTGTTACTTTGGTGTCACCTGTCCCAGGTGGGGACAAGAACAGGGAGCTCTGAAGAGGCAGTGCAGAAAGAAAGAAGCAGGGGACAGGATTGGTGTCACCTTGGTGTCACCTGTCCTGGCCATGGCCTGGGCCTGTGCAGAAGGAAAGGAGCAGGGGATGGGATTTGTGTCACCTTGGTGTCACTCTGGTGTCACCTGTCCCAGGTGGGGACAGTAACAGGAAGCTGGGGATGGGCAATGCAGAGGAAAGGAGCAGGGGATGGGATTGGTGTCACCTTGGTGTCACTTTGGTATCACCTGTCCCAGGTGGGGACAGGAACAGGGAGCTCTGAAGAGGCAGTGCAGAAGGAAAGGAGCAGGGGACAGGATTGGTGTCACCTTAGTGTGACCCTGGTGTCACCTGTCTTGGCCATGGGGACAGGAACAGGGAGCTGGGGCTGAGCTGTGCAGAAGGAAAGGAGCAGGGGACAGGATTGGTGTCACCCTGGTGTCACCTGTCCTGGCCATGGGGACAGGAAGAGGGAACTGGGCATGGGCTGTGCAAATAAGGAGCAGGGGGATGAGGTTGGTGTCACCTTGGTGTCACCTGTCCCAGGTGGGGACAAGAACAGGGATCTGGGGCTGAGCTGGGCAGGAGGAAAGGAGTAGGGGATGGGGTCAGTGTCACCTGTCCTGGCCATGGGGACAGGAACAAGGAACTGGGAATGCGCTGTGCAGAAGGAGCAGGGGATAAGGTCAGTGTCACCCCGGTGTCACCTTGGTGTCACCTGTCCCAGGTGAGGACACGAACAGGGAGCTGGGGCTGAGCTGTGCAGAAGGAAAGGAGCAGGGGGTGGTGTTGGTGTCACCTTGGTGTCACTCTGGTGTCACCTGTCCCAGGTGAGGACACGAACAGGGAGCTGTGAAGAGGCAATGCAGAGGAAAGGAGCAGGGGACAGGAGTGGTGTCACCCTGGTGTCACTCTGGTGTCACCTGTCCCAAGTAGGGACAGGAACAGGGAGCTGGGGATGGGCTGTGCAGAAGGAAAGGAGCAGGGGGTGGTGTTGGTGTCACCTTGGTGTCACTCTGGTGTCACCTGTCCCAGGTAGGGACAGGAACAGGGAGCTGTGAAGAGGCAATGCAGAGGAAAGGAGCAGGGGACAGGAGTGGTGTCACCCTGGTGTCACTTTGGTGTCACCTGTCCCAGGTGGGGACAGGAACAGGGAGCTGGGGCTGGGCTGTGCAGAAGGAAAGGAGCAGGGGAGGGGGTCGGTGTCACCTTGGGATAAACAATAAATCAAGAAGCTGTCCCAGGAGCAGGGACCAGCCCCATCCTGCTCATGCCAGGCTGATCTCCTGGCAGCTGGGAACGAGCACAGCCCCACTCCTGGCACTGAACTTCCAGATCCGACCAGCACCAAACACAAACCATCCCATCACCTCCCAAGGAAAGAACCCAAGCACAGAAGGATCCGCCAGGATCTTCCTCTGGAGGCAGAAATACCCTTGAATGCAGCCCTGGCAGAGCCAAAGGCAGAGCAACAGGGGCAGCTCTTCATCATCCGCGCTCAGCTCTGCGGCCTCCAACCAGCACCATCTGGAGCTCTCCTGCTGCCGCTGCTCTCGGCAGCTGCAAATCCAGGCAGGAATTGTGCGAGCTGCGGAGCCTCATCCTCACCTGCAGGAGAGCCTGGCAGCGGGCACCACGCCGGGAGCAGGGGGAAGTGTGGACAAATTAATTACCTGCCTCAGGCAAGCTGATATTCCCCTTAACTAGGTCAAATAAACTCCGGCAAATCCTCTGCCTGCCTCTCTCCTTAAAAATGAAATCATAAAGAATCGGGAGCTGCGGGTTTCAGGAGCTGAGATTCCGTCCAGGAATGGCTCTGCAGGCTGGGACAGAAGGAGAGGGGAAGGAGACAGAGCTGAGCACGTTGGACGAGCTCTCAGCGCTTCCAGCTGCAGGGAACAGCTCGGGTCAGGAATAAAACCTTGGGATTTTCACCTTTAAGCCACGGGTGGTGCAGCGCCTGAGGCAGCTCCTGTGATCCAGGGGGAGTGTCCCAGCTGGAATCCAAGGGCAGATTCCCTCTGCCTCCATCCCCTGCTACTGCTGGTGATGCTTTATTTATAAATATAAAAATATAAAATTGCAGGTATCAGCTTTGAACAATGCCGTGTTCCAATATGGAATATCCCATGTTTGCCATATCCCAGGGAAGAATTTGTCCCCACGAAGGGCGTCTACATAAATCTTTAAATAAATGGGATCATAATTTAATCTGCCGAGTTGACACCAAAATATCCAGCCTGGGCAGGCTCCTGGATCCCCCTGGAGCACAAAATGCTCTGCTCCCGGAACCTGGGCACCCTCCAATTAAACAAATCCCATTTTGGGGGTGCAGAAATCCAATAAAATCCCACCAGGGCTGCACCTCCAGCAACAGGGACAGCAGGAAAAGGGGGGGATTCTTTCCCTCTGCCCCACTCAGGTGATTCCCCACCTGCAGAGCTCGGAATTCCAACAGAATTCCAACATCAGCAGCACCTGGAGAGAGCCCAGAGGAGCCCCTGGAGCTGCTCCAGGGCTGGAGCCCCTCTGGAGCCAGGCTGGGAGAGCTGGGGGTGCTCAGCTGGAGAGGAGAAGCTGCAGGGAGAGCTCAGAGCCCCCTCCAGGGCCTGCAGGGGCTCCAGGAGAGCTGGAGAGGGACTGGGGACAAGGCCTGCAGGGACAGGACACAGGGAATGGCTTCCAATTCCTGGAGCCAACAAAACCTCAGGGCTTTGAGAGCAAACACAGCCCCGCTCCTGGCACTGAACTTCCAGATCCGACCAAAACCAAACAGAAATCGCCCCAACACCTCCAAAAAAAATAGAATCCAAGCAGAGCAAATTGTGCTGTCACGGCCTCCCAAGTCCCACAGTGAAGGGATCCATTTTTCCCTCTGGAATTGCTGCTCCCAGCGGCTCATCCCAGCTACAAATCCCATTCTCCAGCCCCAGGGAGCCGCTGGCACCTCGGTTTCACATCTGCTTTCCCCTCCCGGCCTTTAACCCCTGCACCTTTGATCGAGCATCTGGAGAGGGTTAAGGACAATTTACATCCCCTGGGCTCGTTCCAGATGGAGGAGGAGGAAACATCGAGCCAAGGGAGAGGATGGGGATCCAAAACTCCAAAGGCTGAGCTCTCCTCCCGGTGCTGATCCAGTGGATGGGGCACCTTTTCCCTGTGTTTTTATCCTGGAGGTGCCACACCAGGGGCTGTGCACGAGTGGGACTTGAAATGCTCGAGGATAATTTAAGCCAAAATGGGTTTTTTAGCTTTTTTCCCAGGTTCTTCCCCCAGAGGGTGCCCCAGGGAATGGGCACGGCCCCGAGGCTGCCAGAGCTGCAGGAACCTTTGGACAGCGCTCCAGGGATGCCCAGGCTGGGGGTGCTGGGGGGTCTGGGCAGGGTTTGGATTTGGGATTGATCATCCCACTCAGGACATTCCATGATTCCCTTCTGAGCTGTCTCCTACACAATTTATCATCCCCCAAACTTCCCCTTTGTTTCTGCCTTTCCAACCCTTTCCCAGCTCCTGCCCTGAGTGTTCTTACTTTGGAGGAGCCCCAATTGATCAGCTCACCGTGATTGATCAGCATATCTGGAATTTATAGCTCACCTGTAATTTATCAATTCATCTGTAATTGATCAATTCAGCTGTAATCTGTTATTTCAGCTGTAATCTGTTATTTCACCTGTAATTTATTAATTCATCTGTAATTGATCAGCTCACCGTGATTGATCAGCATATCTGGAATTTATAGCTCACCTGTAATTTATCAATTCATCTGTAGTCGATCAGCTCACCTGTAATTTATTAATTCATCTGTAGTTGATCAATTCAGCTGTAATTTATTAATTCAACTGTAATTGATCATTTCATCTGTAATCTGTTATTTCACCTGTAATCTGTTATTTCACCTGTAATTTATTAATTCATCTGTAATTGATCAGCTCACCATGATTGATCAGCGTATCTGGAATTTATAGCTCACCTGTAATTTATCAATTCATCTGTAATTGATCAGCTCACCGTGATTGATCAGCGTATCTGGAATTTATAGCTCACCTGTAATTTATCAATTCATCTGTAGTTGATCAGCTCACCTGTAATCGATCAGCTCACCTGTAATTTATTAATTCACCTGTAACTGATCAATTCAGCTGTAATTTATTATTTCAGCTGAAATTTATTAATTCACCTGTATTTGATCATCTCATCTGTAATTTATTAATTCATCTGCAATTGATCAGCTTCCCTGTAATTTATCAATTCATCTGTAATTGATCAGCTCACCTATAATTTATTAATTCATCTGTAATCTGTCATTTCACCTGTAATTTATTAATTAATCTGTAATTGATCAGCTCCCCTGTAATTGATCAATTCATCTGTAATTGATCATTTCACCTGTAGTTTATTAATTCATCTGTAATCAATTCATCTGTAATTTATTAATTCATCTGTAATTGATCAATTCATCTGTAATCTGTCATTTCACCTGTAATTTATTAATTCACCTGTATTTGATCAGATCATCTGTAATTTATTAATTCATCTGTAATTGATCAGTTCACCTGTAATTTATTAATTCTATCAGCTCACTTTCCTCCTTCAACCCCTCCAGGAGAGGTTTGGCTCCACATTTAGCACGAGGTAGGATTAAAAAAAAGGTGAAAACACAGAAATTAACAAAGGGAACAGCTGGAATTATCCCGATCCATCCCAGGAGTGTTTTGGGTTGGGGTGTTTCATTTCTGTCCCCTAAAGGCCACACCTGCCCTTCCCCAGGTTATCCCTGCGGTTTTTCGGGATCAGCTGCCCCCCATCAATCAGCATTGTGATAATCAGCTAATGACAGGCTACAAATAACCCTCTAAGCCGGTTTCCAGGGAAATTCTGCCCGGATTAAAAAGCACATCCAAGTTCCTGGGCAATTACCGAGGCTCGGGGGGGATCTGGGGGTTTTCCCTCCATTTCCTTCCCTTTCAGCCGGAGCTTTTCCCCATCCCTGGAAGAGTCCATGAACGCAGGGATGGCTTTAGCGCTGATCTCAGAGGGCTTTTCCAACCTTAACAATTCCATGATTCCCCCTGGGAACATCAGGACGCCAGGGAAGGAGTGGGAGGTTCGTCCTGAACCCCCTCCCTGCCAGCTCTGGGACATCTCAGCCCCCATCCTGCAGGATCCTGTGGGATCTGCTCCCGCTCCTCTGGCCTGGAGTGCAGGATGATCCTGGAAACACAGCCAGGACAATCCTGCAGGGAGCAGCCACAGCTGCCAGGGAGCTGTGGCAATGAAGCCTTTCCCAATTCCCAACTCTTAATTCCTTAATTCCTGTTCATTTCTGGTAGCACGGTACAAATCTTGGAATATTGTCCTTGGAAATCACCAGAATGACCCAATCCCGAGGTTTGGGTTGGGAGGGCAGGGGGAAAGGTCAGGTCAGTGTGAGAGGGTGATGGCTGCACTTCATCCCAAAATCCCTGCATGTCATCCCAAAATCCCTGCATTTCATCCCAAAATCCCTGCATTTCATCCCAAAATCCCTCCATGTCGTCCCAAAATCCTTACATGTCATCCCAAAACCGCTGAGTCCCATCCCAAAATCCTTTCATGTCATCCCAAAACCACTGAGTTCCATCCCAAAACCACTGAGTTCCATCCCAAGGTCCCGGCATTTCAGCAGGAAATCCCTGCATTTCGTTCCAAAATCACCGCGATCCATCCCAAAATCATTTCATCACAAAATCAGCGTATCCCATCTGGAAATCCCTGCATTTCATCAGGAAATCACCGTCCCATCACAAAATCACTGTGATCCACCACAAAATCTCTGCATCTCATCCCCAAATCCCCGCATTTCATCCCAAATTCCGTGTCCCATCCCAAAATCACTGTGCTCCATCAGAAACTCCTTTCATTTCATCCCTAAAACCCCCGGATTTCATCCCCAAACCCCTCCACATGTCATCCAAGCCAAGGGACGTGAAATCTCATTTATATCCAAACCAAACTCCTGCCTTTAGGGATTCCTGCCTGTTTTCCCCTCCCTTCCCAGCACACCAGCCCTGCCAGGTTCCACCTCCTTTTTCCATCCTCTCTCCCATTCCAGCACACATCCCAAAATCCCTGGTGACACCGCAGAGATTAACTCAGACCCCACAAACATTCCCAAGCCTGTCTGCAAATCCCTCTTTCCCTGGAAAATGTGGATTTCCAGCCTGCCTGAGCTCCCCTCACACCATTTGCTGCTCTTCCCTTTTTTTATTTTTATTTCTTTAACTCTGGGACTCTTTTTTTTTTTCCCTTTTTTTTAAATTTTTTTTCATTTTTTTTTTTTGGAACCCTGGGATTCTTCAAAGGGAATTTTCCCCCCTTTGGACACCTGCTGGGTTGAAAGGCTTGGGAAGCCTCTTTAATTCGAACAAGGCCCTGGCTGCAAACAGAACCACTTGAAAGGAAAAGCGCTCAGGAAATATTAATCCCAAAAAAAAAAAAAAGAAGAGGTGGGATCCATGTGTGTTCCTTTGAAAAGTTCTCCTGTCTGGGAGCTCCGACCTTGCCAGAGCCCAGGATGGGTCACACCCCAGCTCTGGGGAGGCCACAGCTTCGTTTTTATTCCTTTTTACCTTTTCTCACTGCGGTTTAAACTCTAAGAACCGCTCAAGATCCAGATTTGTCCGTCCTCTTGGGCCAGCTGATTGCACAGCCTGGGAATGCGCCAGGATGGGTTGGATTTGCTGGAATTACACAGATTTTTGAACAACCTGGATGGTTTTTGCAAGCTCTAAAGTCAGTTTTGGGTGGAAAAGGACTCAGGAGCAGCCTGGTGGTGCTGGAGATACTGGAGGGACACAAGAATTTACAAAAACTCAGAAATATTTACAAAAACTCCTCAGAAATGTTTGGTTCCAAAAGATGTCTCTAAACCTAAGTGAAAAATATCCACGTCGAAACAGGGCTGCAGCTGTTTGGGCTCATCTGGAAGAGTTTTGAGGTAAAAATGGCAAATCCTGGGGAAATCTGGGGTTAGGGCAAGGGCAGTGCACCCACAAGAGCCAGAGCCTTGGGATCACAAGGATTTGGGATCACAATGATTTGGGATCACAAGGATTTGGGATCACAATTACATGGGATCTCAATGATTTGGGGTCACGATGATTTGGGATCACAATGATTTGGGATCACAATGATTTGGGATCACAATGATTTGGGATCACAATCACTTGGGATCTCAATGATTTGGGATCTCAATGATTTGGGATTACAATGATTTGGGATCACAATGATTTGGGATGACAATGATTTGGGATCACAATGACTTGGGATCACAATGATTTAGGATCACCATTATTTTGGATCTCAATGATTTGGGATCACAATGATTTGGGATCACAATGATTTGGGATCACAATGACTTGGGATCACAATGACCTGGGATCACAATTACTTGGGATCATGGTTAATTTCCATTAAACCCCCCCAGGTCTCCTCCAAGGCTCTTTTACTGAGGTCAGGCACAACTTGGGGTCAACCCAAACCAGTCCAGAATTCCGTAGAGGATGGGATTTCCAGGCTGGAAAGCTCCAGGATCTCCCCACTGCCTTTCCCTCCTTAACAACACATCAACGTTTCCTAAAAGTCACAGAATATTTAGGAAGAATTCCCAAATTCCGGTGAGAAATCCCGGCAGGATCCACTCCAGCAATTTCCTCCCGCTCCCCCACTGCCTTCCAGGCTGATCCCTGGGGCTGGCCCGGAGGAACAATGCGGGATTCCTCCCCAGCCAAGGGACAAATCCCGCTTTTTCCAGCGCCTCCAGAGCCACAATCCCTCCCTTTGTCAGCGGGAAGCGCCGCATGGCTCCGGCTTCCGACAGCTTTGTGCCGCATCCCGGAGCTCCCGGGAAAAGAGGGTGGGGAGGGGCTGGGATGGAATTCCCAGAGCAGCTGTGGCTGCCCCTGGATCCCTGGAATGCCCAAGGCCAGGCTGGACATTGGGGCTGGAGCAGCCTGGGACAGTGGGAGATGTCTCTGCCATGGCTGGGATGGGATGGGATTTTAGTTCCCTTCCAACCCAAAGCACTCCGGAATTCCGTGGCTTCCTCTGGGATTTCCGTGGAGCCGAGGGTGGTGTCCCCATGAGCCAGAGGACACCTCCAAACTCTCCCTTGCACGTGGAGCTTTATTCCTTGTCCTGCTTTGCTTGGAAATTCCAGATTTCTGGCTTCCAAGGAGACCCCTGACTGAACCCAGAGATTCCCCCGGGAATTCCGCTCCCGATATGTCAGGGGCGCCGCTGGGAATTCCTGGTATTTGGGCAGGCCTGGATCCAGCAAAGGACAAATCGTCCCAAACCCTCTCCTCTCCTCCCAGCCCCACCTGTCGGACTCGGAGCCAGCTGCTCCTGGAGCTGGGAATTCTGCGGGATTTGTGACTTTTTCCTGCTGGAGAATTTGGGATAAGCAGCAGCCAAATGGCTGCTCCCGCGAGGGCAGCGACAGCAGAGCTTGCAGCTTTTCACCTTTTCCCCATCTGCCGCACGGGGAAGGTGGAAAGGAAGGAAATTTTTCCCTTCCAGCCTCCAAACCCCTCTGGAAAGGGAAAAGTGAGAGGTCACAGCCTGGCATTCCCTGAGGGCGATGTCCAGGTTTTTTGGGTTTCATTCCTTAATGAAAAAAAAATGTGGAAATGCTGAAAATCGTCGCATTTTCTTTTGGAAAAGTGGTGTTTTTATGGTTCATCACAACATAAAAGTTGTCCCAGCAGCTGGCACAGGAAACCCCAAACCAGGGAATTGAAACTGTTGGAAAATCACGGAATAAACTGAGCTGTGACACACAAGGATCATCCAGTGCAATCCTGGCCCTGCTGCAGATGATGAAGGAGAAGTTTCTGCCCCTGCATCCTGCAGGGTGAGGAACAGAAGCAAAAAATATCAATTTTAAGTTCAGAAACCACTGAAAAAGATAAAAAATCTCCTTGTGGGCACACCCTAGCGAGCACCCCCACCATATTCAAGTCAATTTTTTCCAAGGTAATTAAAACATCGGGGTTGCAGCATCACTGAAGGGTTTAAAGGCAGAAAATGCCTTTAAATTGCTCACAAAATCTACAAAAGCCATTTCTGTGGGATCATTCCTCTCCTCGGGGTGGGCTTTACCCCACACTATTTCATTAACAGGTCTAAATTAATCAACCTGTAATTTATAGACAAGGCAGGGGATTTCAGGGTATTACAACAGCAAAGAATTTCAATTTTATTCATGGCTGCTGCACCTCTAAACCCACCCTGGCTGCGCCCATCTCTTATTTGGTGCTGCATTGGGTCATCTGAACTGAAACTGTAATGTTTAAACCAGTTTAAACATTGTTTAAAATGAAAGTTTTGCTGTTGGATGGGATGGGAGGAAGTTCACAGAGGGCTCCTGATGCTGTGCCCGCAGTTCCAGGCTGCACTAAAAGGACAAAGTGACACTTCAGGGACAATTTTCGTGGAGCAAAGGTGCTCCAGAATGACAGAAATGCCTTTATAAACGCTTTATAAACTTTATAAAAGTCGGCCTCTCCCCCTGCTTCTCCTTTTCAAGGTGTGCGACTTTTCACCAGGTGCTAAAAATAGACCCGGAGCAGGAAAAAGTAAATCGCTCAGAAAAAATAAAAATAAAAATAAATCACAGCAAGGAAGATGAAAAGAACCCTGAGTCAGCACAGAATCCTGAGGATATTCCCAGATCTGAATTCCTGACCGAAACAGGCTGGATCCTGCAATTCCTCACTCCTCAGGTAACGTCACCTCGCGGCTCCTGGTGCCAAATCCCGGGATCAGCTCGAGCTTGTTGTGGCAATCCCCTCTCCCAAAAAGAGGCAGAGCAGAAATTCCAGGTATTCACTGCATTTGTTCTTTAAATGATGCGCTTTGATCTCCGCCCTGATAACGAGGGAGGAACTGAGGCTCGCCTGGAGCTGCCGGCAGCACAGAAAATCGGGAATCGCGTGTATTTGGCATCCCCAAATCCCTGATATTGGATGGAGAACGGGATTCTTCAGGCTGGGAGAGGCTCCAGCATCCAGCTCGTGGTCCCAAACTCTCCAAATGCTGCGTCTTCTCTCATTTTTTCTTTACTTTTAAAAAAGCAATTCTTACACGATGTAATTATTTTCTGAAATGCAACTGGTGGAGAAGAAAAGGAGCTGAGCTCAGCTTTTGACTCCAGCAGGATTTAAAGGGAGCAGATTAAAAAGAGAGAGACTTTTCCCATGGGCAGAGGGTGACGGGACAAGGGGGACGGTTTTAAATTAAAAGAGGAGAGATTTGGGTGGGATCTTGGGCAGGAATTGTTCCCTGGGAGGGTGGGGAGGGGCTGGGCTGGAATTGCCAGAGCAGCTGTGGCTGTCCCTGGATCCCTGGCAGTGCCCAAGGCCAGGCTGGATGGGTTTGGATCAGCCTGGGACAGTGGGAATATCCCTGGGTGGGATTTCAGATCCCTCCCAACCCAAACTTTTCCGTGATTCCACAATTCCTGCAGCAGCGGCAAGGAGGGCACCGAGGGGACAAATCCCTGCAGAGACCCCAGGGTCAGCTGGGACAGGAGCATTTCCAAGGTTTTCTGCAGGATTTGAGCTCCTGGATGTCAGAGCTCAGGGGCCAGAAGGGATCTCACTGTTATTCCTGAGGCAAACAAGGAAAATCAGCAGCAAATCCCAGATTTAATTATCGACTCTGCACATTCCCCTGTGCCCACAGCTGGCACAGGGAAGGTTTGCAGCTCTCCTGGGGTGAGCAAAGACCTGAGCAGAGCTCCCCAGAGCAGCAGCCCCCACTCCCACCCATCCAGGAGGGAAATTCCCGTGAGGAAATCCCAAATATAAAATCAAGGAATGGCCGCGCGTCATCAATTAGCAGCTCCCGCTCTGTGTTTAATGATTTATGACAGGCACGGCTTGGTCCTCGCAGCCAGGGCTGAGGAGGCAAAGCCCACACAGCTCCCAGCTGAAATTCGGGAGCCAACGTGGTGAGAAAACTCCAGAATGAAGATCCTGATTAAAGATTTCCCTAAGGAAAAGCATTCCTCGTTCTCCAAACAATATCCCAGCAGCTTCAGGGACTCCGTGCCCCAGGATTCTCCCACTCCAGTCCCTGCTCTGCGCTCCCCGGGGCTCTGAAATCATCAAGAATTGTTTTATTTAATGTGGGTTTGAGGATTTTTGCTGCGGATTTGGCAAATCCCAGATTCAGCTCTGGCATTATCCATTCCCGGGGATGAGGTGATGGGAACCTCAATCTCCTCCGGATCAGGGAATTGCTCCTCTCTCCTCTCTGCTCCTCACATTTATCCTCACTTGAATTCATCTCCCCGACCTCAGAATCCGGAATTTTTGTCCAACAGCAGCTGAGATTCCCCAGGAATTCTCCTTCCATCCCTTCCCCTCGTGTCCTGGCTGATTTTCTCCTCAGGAAATTCCTCAAAATCCTCGATATAACAGAGAGGCTCCACCACAGCTGCTTTTGGGGGCTCCCCATCCCCAATTCCCCATGAGCCGCTCTCTGCTCTCCTGGCTGGGAATTCCTCCATGTGCCAGCACCCAACGCTTCCAGGGATCCCCCAAATTCCGAGAAATCCGCTGGAAAATCACCTGTGAGCAATGAGCTGGGTTTATTCCATCTTTGATTATGCCATGAATTAATGATCCGATGGATCCGCCAAGAGTTTTCACCTGAGCGGGGCTGGCCTTTGGCTGGCTCTGCATATATTGATAATTATATTAATTAAAATTATATTTTAATTCATTTTAGTCAGGGCTTTGTAAGTCTTCGCCCCTGGGGGAAGGAAAACTGGATTTTAAATTTATTCTTTTTTAAAAGCTTCTGAACACCAACTGATTTGGAGTAGTCAGAGGATATAAATATATATATTTATTTATATAACATATAATATAAAATATTTAATATATAATATTAAATATTTAATAGATAACATATAATATATTATATATAATATATTATATATAATATATTATATATAATATATAATATATAATATATAATATATAATTTATAATATATAATTTATAATATATAATATATAATATATAATTATGATATAAAGTATAAAATATAAAATAAATATAATATATATAATATATAATATATATCATATATATTTATATTTTCTATCATATATATAATATTTTATATACTATCTATAATTTCTTATATATATAAAGATATATTTATATAAATATCCCCACCTGAACACACCTTTCAGCCACAACCATGGGAATCTCCCTGTTATTCCCTCTTAACAACCAATATCTCTAAAAACACAGAATTTTTTGGATGTTCCAGCAAGAACATTAAAAATCATTGTGTTTTCCTTTGATCCTGATTCCTATTTTGCAAGAAAAATGTATTTTTTATTCTTTGTATATATATATATATACACACATCATTCTGGTCTGGTGGGTCATCTCATGAGAAAAATGAGATAAAAATGGGAAATGATGCAGAAAAAACACTTAGAGACACGAAATAACCTAAAGAAAAGCTTTTATTTTTTTACTATTTGAATTTTTGAGGTGCTATTCTCCGCTAGCAAACTCTGTCCCGAAGGGAAAAGCTGGGAGTTGGGTGAGGTACCGGGAATCCTGCTGAATTTTCAGGAATCAGCAGCAATATTTGACATGGGAGGATGTCCCAGCAGAGATGGAAAAGCAGTGGGAGGTTATGAGAAAGACGCTCAGAAAATCCAAATTTGAAAAGGAACATTTTTAATAAAAATCCACATTAAAAGTGGATTTATGAGTATGGATGAAAAAACCCTTTTGTTCGGAATTTTCAGGGAATTGGGCTATTTTTTACTTTTACTGTTCTCTAGGAAATGTTCTGACCAAACCCACGGGATCTCATTTCTCCTTTTCCATCTTCTTCCGTCCTTCCTCACAATCCTATTTTTTGGTACTTTGTGATCCTTTCCTGTTTTGGGGTGGTTTTATTTCCCTTTTTTACCCATTCTGGCTCCTTGTTCCAGTTTTATTTTAAGGGAGGAACTTTCCTGGGAGCTCTGCTGCAGCATCAGCGCTTTCCCATGGAAATCTGGAGCAAAGCTGGCAGCAGGAGTTGGAAGAGAGGAGGGATGGATCCTCCTGGGACATGGGATGCTGTTCCCAGGGCCAGGGGATCAATCCCATCCTGAATTCCAACAGGAATTCCCAGGAGATCAATCCCATCCCAGATTCCAGCAGGAATTCCCAGGGGATCAATCCCATCCTGAATTCCAGCAGGAATTCCCAGGGGATCAATCCCATCCTGAATTCCAGCAGGAATTCCCAGGGGATCAATCCCATCCTGAATTTCAACAGGAATTCCCAGGGGATCAATCCCATCCCAGATTCCAACAGGAATTCCCAGGGGATCAATCCCATCCTGAATTCCAACAGGAATTCCCAGGGGATCAATCCCATCCTGAATTCCAACAGGAATTCCCAGGGGGTCAATCCCATCCCAGATTCCAGCAGCAGGGAAGTGCCTGAGCTCCTTTTCCCAGCTGAGGAATTCCAAGTGGAAATTTTCCCTGATGTTTTTTTCCTTTCAGCTTTGGGGGATTTTATCTCCTGGAGAAAACATTCCAGGGGCTGCTGCTCCATCAGCTCCCAGGAAATGCCTCTGTGGGAACAACTCTTCTCTTCAGGTGAGTGAAATTCTTCCTGATTTAATTCAGGAATAAACCAAACTCTTCAAATCTCCGAGCCTGAATTAATCCAAATTTTCCATCTCCAAAGAAATGGAAGGATCAGATCCCACACGGACACTGGGAGGATGTGGAGTGAGGAGCAGGCAGAAACCCCCTCAGATTCTGGACTCCTTTCCTCGTTTATTCCCGTTTCTAATGAGGTTTAATTAAGCCACCACACTGAAGTTGGGATTTTCAAAGCTCTGAGAGTGATTTAGGAGAATCCAGCCTGCACAGGGCAGCCCAGGCACTGAAAATCCTCACCAGGTGGAACAAAATCCAACATTTTCCTGCAAATCAGCTGTGGATTTATCCCAAATAACCCCAAGTGTCCAGGAATTACAAATGATCCCGAGCTGAGCATGAGGGCAGGGTTAAGGTCACAAATTCAGGTTTTCCTGCCATGTTTACAGTAAAATAAACATTCAAAGTGTAAAAAAAACCCCAAAATTCCCAGATTTTGTCTCCCAGACAGGAGTGGTTGGGCAGAGTCACCCAGTGGTGACACCAAAATCACCCAAATCAAATAATCAACCAAATCTGGCCAAATTCTCCCCTAAAGCTGCAGATCTGTTTAAGGTATTTAAGTTAATCTAAGTCTTTATATTGGCACAAGCTGTTTAAAATGATCTCAGGCTTTAGCTGGGTTTAAGCTGCTTATGCAGCTTTAAGGGTTTTAAAAGGGTTTAGCCTGGGAAAAACCCATTTCCCAAAAAGCAGAGTGGGGTTGTTGGGTGGGAGCTTGGCTCTGCCATTTCGTCAGGTTTGGAATGGGGAAACCATCCAGGAGCCAAATATTTGACTGAAAGTCAGAGTTAGTCAGGGTCAAGGTACAAATACTGAGTTTAGAGAGGATTTGGGCTGGTCTAAGTGGGAGAGGGGTGGCAGGAGAGAGGTAAAACACCAAGAGCTCATTGCAAAAAGAAAGGAATCCTATAAAAAAAACTACTGAAAAACTTAATCCAACAATTCCACCTTGTTAAGAAAAAGATGGCAAAATTCCAGTACATAAACCCAAGAAATTCCAAATAAATCCCATCCCAGAGTCCAGCAGGAATTCCCAGAGGTACAAATCCCAAAAGAAATTCTGCTTTCCTCTCCTTCTTCCCATTTTTTGATCCCCAAAACACAGCATCACTTCTCGTCCATTTTTTAAGGATTCCAGCCCAAATTTGGGATCTGAAATCCAAGGCGGTGCTGGAAAAGCTCAAACCAGACCCCACTAACAAAAGAGGCACTGCTTGGAACAAAACTTCCCTGTTCCAGGGGGTCCTGGAACAGAAAAGGGCCAGGAAGGCTCTTCCAGGATGGAATTCTCCCCACTCAGGTGGATTTTTTGCCAGGACCATTCATGCTTCCAGCCTCCCACCCTGCTGAGCTGCAGGGGTCAGAGATCCAAGAGAATTTTGATTTTTTTTTCAGCCCTTCCTGGCAGTTCCAAACATCCCCCAGGACCCCAGGGCACATTTTCCCAGGATTTCTGTGCTCTGGGTCCTGCTCCAGCTCTGTGGGATGCAGAAAGGGGGATCTGATGCTGGAAGGGAGGTTTGGAGTCCCCATCCCTGGAGGTGTCCAAGGAACACCTGGATGTGGCTCTGGGCTGGTGACAGGTGGGGATTGATGGTCCTGGGGGGCTTTTCCAACCTCAGTGATCCCAGAATTGTTGGGACTGGAGTCCTAATGCAGGGGCAGAGTCACCAACCTGGGGAGCCTGAATTCCCATCCCAAAACTCTGGGAAATCAGGGAAACGTTCCTGGGCTGTGTGAGCCTTTTATCACCAATTAATTCCTTTTAGCTCCTCAGAACACTGATATTTCCAGCTTCCCTGGGGAAGGGATGGTCCCATCCCTCCCTCCTTGAACTTCCATCTCTTCCTCCCTGAATTCTCATCCCAAAACTCTGGAAAATCAGGGAAAGGCTCCTGGCTGAGGGTTCACCTTTTATGAACACATTTAATTCTCTGTAGCCTTTGTGGCACTGCAGTTTCCCTGGGGAAGAGACGGTCCCATCCCTCCCTCCCTAAAACTCCATCCCTCCCTTCCTCAATTTCCATCCCAAAACACTGGAAAATCAGGGGAACGCTCCTGGATGAAGGCGACACCTTTCACCAACACATTTAATTCCCTTTCGCCCTTAGACCACTGAGATTTCCAATTTCCCTGGGGAAGGGAAGGTCCCAATCCCTCCCTCCCTCCCACCCTGCAGCAAACGGATGCAAATTGGGACAAAGAACCTTTTTTCCCCCTTTTTTTGGGCACTCAGCACAGGCAGAGCCCCGCTCTGTTCTCATTTACACAAAGATAAAGGCAGCGCATCTGGCCGTGAGGCAGAAGTCTTTAATTACACGCCGAGCTTATCTTAAATATCTATTTATTGCCACGAGATTGCAGCTTCGCCCGATCAACAGCCTGCAGACAAAGGGAGGTTGTGATTGCACATTCAACCTCCAGCTCTTATTCCCACTCTGGAATGCTGCACTTCGCAACTTTCTGGGATATTCGCATCCTCTCCCACCTCCTTCACCTTTGCTCCCAACTACCGAGGGCATTTTGGGGTTTTTCAGCCAGGAAAGATGGTCCATAATGAACATTTTTATGCTATTTTTATGATAAAATGAAGATTTGAGTCAAGGCTGGGTTCCTGCAGACAGCACAAGGCCCTGAGCGGCTTCTCCTGAGCAAAATCCAAATGGATTGGGAAAAAAAATATGGACAAACATGAACAGAAATAGCAACAGGAGCAACCTGTTATGGGCAGGGAGCTGGGAAATCACCCTTGGAATTTTCAGTTTTGTTCAGAACAGGCCTTAAAGTGCACTCAGATCCCAAAATAAAGCTTGGGATAACATGGAGACGGGATGATTGCAACTTCATTAGGTTCCTCCTGATCTAGATATTATCCTAAGATTTGGAAAATCTTCCCACACAAACCCCACAGAACTGGCATTTCCAGGCCTGGGGTCACACAAATCCCACACAAGCCCCACACAAATGATATTTTCTGCTCTAGACCCACACAAACTCCACACAAACCCCACGTGAACCCCACACAAGTGGCATTTGAGGCCTTGGCCCCACACAAACCCCACAGAACTGGCATTTGCAGCCCTGGCCCCACAAAAAAACCCACACAAACCCCACAGAAATGGCATTTCCAGGCCCGGAGTCACGCAAACCCCACACAAACCCCACACAAATGATGTTTCCTGCTCTAGATCCACACAAACCCCACAGAAATGGCATTTGCAGCTCTAGGGTTACACAAACCCCACAGAAATGGCATTTGCATCCCTGGCCCCACACAAGCCCACACAAACCCCACAGAAATGTCATTTACAGCCCTGGCCCCACACAAACCCCACAAAAACGGCATTTGCAGCCCTGGGGTCACAAAAACCCCACAGAAATGTCATTTACAGCCCTGGCCCCACAAAAATGGCATTTGCAGACCTGGCCCCACAAAAAGCCCCACACAAACCCCACAGAACTGGAATTTCCAGGCCTGGGGCCACACAAGCCCCACACAAGCCCCACACAAATGATATTTTCTGCTCTAGACCCACACAAACTCCACACAAATCTCACATGAGCCACACACAAGTGGCATTTGAGGCCTTGGCCCCACACAAACCCCACAGAAATGTCATTTACAGCCCTAGGGTCATGCAAACCCCACACAAACCCCACACAAATGATGTTTCCTGCTCTAGATCCACACAAACCCCACAGAAATGGCATTTGCAGCTCTAGGGTTACACAAACCCCACAGAAATGGCATTTACAGCCCTGGCCCCACACAAACCCCACAAAAACCCCACAGAAATGTCATTTACAGCCCTGGCCCCACACAAACCCCACAAAAACGGCATTTGCAGCCCTGGGGTCACAAAAACCCCACAGAAATGTCATTTACAGCCCTGGCCCCACAGAAATGGCATTTGCAGACCTGGCCCCACAAAAAGCCCCACACAAACCCCACAGAAATTACATTTGCAGGCCTGGGGTCACACAAGCCCCACACAAATGATATTTTCTGCTCTAGAGCCACACAAACTCCACACAAATTCCACATGAGCCCCACACAAGTGGCATTTGAGGCCTTGGCCCCACACAAACCCCACAGAAATGGCATTTGCAGCCCTGGCCCCACAAAAATGTCATTTACAGCCCTGGCCCCACACAAACCCCACACAAACCCCACAGAACTGGCATTTGCAGCTCTAGGGTCACGCAAACCCCACACAAACCCCACACAAATGATGTTTCCTGCTCTAGATCCACACAAACCCCACAGAAATGGCATTTGCAGCCCTGGCCCCACACAAGCCCACACAAACCCCACAGAAATGTCATTTACAGCCCTGGCCCCACACAAACCCCACAAAAACGGCATTTGCAGCCCTGGGGTCACAAAAAACCCCACAGAAATGTCATTTACAGCCCTGGCCCCACAGAAATGGCATTTGCAGACCTGGCCCCACAAAAAACCCCACACAAACCCCACAGAAATGGCATTTACAGCCCTGGCCCCACAGAAATGTCATTTACAGCCCTGGCCCCACACAAACCCCACACAAACCCCACAGAAATGGCATTTGCAGCCCTGGGGTCATGCAAACCCCACACAAACCCCACACAAATGATGTTTCCTGCTCTAGATCCACACAAACCCCACAGAAATGTCATTTACAGCCCAGGCCCCACACAAACCCCACAGAAATGGCATTTGCAGCCCTGGGGTCACAAAAACCCCACACAAATCCCACAGAAATGGCATTTGCAGCCCTGGCCCGACATAAACCCCACAGAAACCCCACAGAAATGTCATTTACAGCCCTGGCCCCACAGAAATGGCATTTGCAGCCCTGGCCCCACACAAACCCCACAGAAATGGTGTTTCCTGCTCTAGATCCACACAAACCCCACACAAACCCCACAGAAATGTCATTTGCAGCCCTGGGGTCACACAAACCCCACAGAAATGTCATTTACAGCCCTGGCCCCACACAAACCCCACACCAGGGCCCTTGCTGAGATGTCCAGGAGGAACAGCCAAGGGACATTTTTGACCCAAAGGAAAACCCAGAAATAAATCCCACGTCCTTCTCCTCACCTGTGGATGGGGGAACAAGAATCATTCCCGTTCTGCAATTTAGGAGCAAAACTTCCAATAGGATTTTTGCTTTCAGGTCCTCCTGACTTCCCAAAGCCAAATTAATTCCCACTGATGGATCCAGCATAATTAGGAGTGAAATAATGTCATTTTTGCCCCAGCTGAGAAGCACTTTTTGCTCTCAGCATCAACCAAAAGAGGCTCAACACCCCAAAAACCCCACTTTATTTGGCTACAGCAGCAATATCTTTATATTTATCTGATTTTTTTTGTTTAAATCTGCAGTTCTTGCTCTCCTGCTCCCCCGTGCCCCTCACAGCCCATTTGGCCTGACCCCTAAATATTTCCCTTCTCTCCCCTTCACTTGCCAGGTACCAGATTTTTGTTTTTTCCCTGCACAGAATTCCTCTCCAATTAACTAATCCAAGTTATAATCAATCAAATATCACCGTGTGGTTTTGGGGACATTCCTGCTGCACAGGAGAATTCCTTTCTTGCCCCAAATTCCCTGCAGCAAGGAGGAATTTTTTATTTTTTTTTTTTTTTCAGGAGAAATCTGACCAAACTGCTTTGGAACAGCCCTTCAACAAAACAAAACAAGTTGTTTGTCTCGGCAATTTTCACTCTCCCATGAAATTCCCTATGATGCCAGAAGTACAGGAAACAAAAAAAAAAAAAAAAAAAAAAAAATTCAAAATATGAGCCCAAGCTACCAAAACTGAGGTGAAATGAATATCCCTGCAAATGCAGGAACTCTGAACAGCACCACAGAGGCAGGGAAAGGACAAGAGAGATGAGGGATGAGGATAAATTTATTTTCAGGGACTAAAACACAGAGGGGGATTGGCTGGGGAGGACTGGAAATGCCTCTGGAACCCGGGGGGATGGATGGGGGTTTACAGGGATTGGGATGGTGCAGCTGAGCCCTTCCCAATAATCTGCTCTTTTGTGCATAAAATTCCATCTAAAATCCAATTTTGGGTATTTCAGACGTCCTGGACCTTTTGTTTTCCAATCCATCCACCAGGAACAAATCCATCTAGGAGTACCCACTGGGATTATAAAATATGCTGTAGCTCTCCAGGCAGCTAAAAAAGCAGGAGAGAAGTTTTGGTTGGATCCGAGGTGCTTTTCCAAGGCCCCTGAGCTCATCCCTGACATCACCACCAGCTTTTCTCATCCCTCCTTTACTCAGTGCTCAATTTTGGGCTCGCTGATCCCAGAGCAGCCCTGGTTACATCAGGATTTGCTCACTGCTGCTTCCTGCAGCCCCCAAATCCCAGCCCTGAGTCAGCAGCAGCCCCGGCCCTTTCCCCCAGGGAGGCAGGAGATGAGCCATGGGCATCTCCTCCCCTGGATTTTATTGTCCCAGCTCCTTCCCAAGGTCCCACAGGAGCAGCCAGGGGGGCACAGAGAAGCCAGGGAGAGACAGATTGTGCAGATGGGCCCAAGAGGGACCAGGCACCCGCTGCATCCCAAAATTCCAGCGGCAAAAGGAAAATCAGCCCTGCCAGGTGCAGGCCTCCCATTCCCAGAGCTTTTGTGCAGCTTTATCCCGACCTGCTGCATTCCTGCATCCAGGGACAGGCTGAATTCCAGCTGGAAAATCTGGGCTGCTCCAGGACTGGGAAATCCACTGGAAGCATCCCGTGGGATCCTCCTCTCCCTGCTGGGGTCAGGGCCTCGTGGGACACAGCTGCACATCCAGGACAGCAATTCCCAGAGCTCCCTGAGAGCCCAAACTGTCCCAGCCTGCTAAAACGATCCCATTTTTCAATTCCAGGTGTGACATTCCTCCTGCAACAGCCCCGATCCCCCCGAGCACCCACAGCCCTGGGGCTTCTCAAACCCCCTTTGGCTCCACAGCATTTTCCAGAGCCTGCCCAGCAAGTCATGATCTAAAATAAAATAAAAAAAAACAACCCCAAAACCCCAGCGAGCGCTGCTGTCTGCAGTTGGGGCTTAGAGTCAGAACTTATTATTTGTATTTTCAATCTGCCAGGGACTCCCACTGCGAGCTCGGCCAGGAGGCTCCCCCTCCCTCCCTCCTCCCCGTTTCCCACACAGGAGGAAAAGTAAAGACTCAGAAAGGTTAAAAAGGAACAAAAAAGGCCACGTTGGTCCCCCCCTCCCTCCACAGCACCGAGAGCAAATCCCTGACTTAGGGAGCTGCGACGTTGCCATTCTTGGCTTGAAAAAGTTTCAGAGCTTTTTAAAGAGCTAAAAGGAGAGATGTGGCCTGTGGGTCCTGATAGCCCTGCCACAGGAAGGGCAGGAATGCGGTGAAAATGGGTAAAAATGGGTCAGGAACAGGGGCAAATATGGGTAAAAATGGGTCAGGAACAGGGGCAAATATGGGTCAGGAATAGGGGCAAATATGGGTCAGGAACAGGGGCAAAAATGGGTAAAAATGAGTCAGGAATAGGGGTAAAAATGGGTCAGGAATAGGGGCAAATATGGGTAAAAATGGGTCAGGAACGGGGGCAAATATGGGTCAGGAATAGGGGCAAATATGGGTCAGGAATAGGGGCAAATATGGGTCAGGAACAGGGGCAAAAATGGGTAAAAATGAGTCAGGAATAGGGGTACAAATGAGTAAATATGAGGTGAAAATGGGTAAATATTGGTCAAAAATATGGGTAAAAATGGGTCAGGAATAGGGGTAAAAATGGGTCAGGAATAGAGGTAAAAATTAGTAAATATGGGTAAAAATGGGTCCAAAATGTGGGTAAAAATGGGTCCAAAATATAGATAAAAATGGGTTCAAAATATGGGTCCGAAATATGGTTAAATATGGATATCAAGCACCAGCCCTCTGAGATATTTTGGAAGCTCCTCTTCAGGTAACACAGGGAAATAAATCAGGGAGTTGGGCTCAGCATTCCCAACCATCCCACGTTATTCCCAGGCTATCCCACGTTATTCAGATGGAGCAGGACATGGAGAAAAGGGAGGCTGATAACCCTAAATGAATCCAGAGTCATTTCTGCTCCCACCAGCACCAGGCACAGATTCCCCCACTCCTGGCCCTATTAAAAATGAGGGAGTTCCTTTTCTCCCTCCCCCTGAGCAGAAAGAAAATTCTGGGAATTTTATCCAGGTGGAAATCCAGAATTAAAGAGCACTTGAGAGAGGAGGAGGAGGACTTTCAGCGCTCTGACCCCGGCTCCTCCAGGGTTCCATAAAACTCTTTGGCCCATCAGCAGCTCTCTGAATTCCCAGCACATCTCCCCATTCCCATGGAACTGCCACAGCCATTCCCAGGAACAGCCAAGATGCTGGAGAGACCTTTGGAGGCCCCGGCCTCGTGTTTTGTGCGTGTTTACAGGAGTTTTACGACTGTTTCAAGGAAAATAACGACCAGAATCCTTTCCAGTGCCAGACGAGCTGGGCTGCAGTGCCTGGGACAAAATCAGTTTTCTCTTTCTCAGTGGGGGTGAAATTATAAAAACCCTGCAGATCCAGCACCACAAATTCCCCCCGGTGCCCAGGGTTGTACAAAGGAGCTCAGAGAAGCTCCAGGCTGGGCCCAGGTGCCACCACCTCTGCTGAAACCCTGGGACAAAAAGGGTTTAATTTCCCTTTCTCAGGGGGCTGAGATGATAAAAATCACGGGGATGCAGGGCCACCAATTCTCAGTGGCCCTCAGGTTTTACAGAGGCCTCAGAGCAGCTCCTGGCAGGGCTCAGGTGCCACCACCTCTGCTGAGAACCTGGGACAAACCCCACGGGCTCCTGCCCACGTGGCTGGGTGAGGGTTTGGGTTGTGCACGAAGATGTGCATGGCCCCAGAGGCAGCACAGAAACCAAAACTCCACATAGGAGACACTTTGATAGGGAAAACATCTCCTTCCATAGGGAAAACACCACTTTCTATAGGGAAACCACCTCCTTCTACAGGGAAAACACCACTTTCTATAGGAGAATCGCCTCCTTCCATAGGGGAAACACCATTTTCTATAGGGAAAACACCATTTTCTATAGGGAAAACACTGCTTTCTGTAGGGGAGACACCTCCTTCCATAGGGGAGACACCATTTTCTATAGGGAAAACACCACTTTCTATAGGGGAATCGCCTCCTTCCATAGGGAAAACACCTCCTTCCACAGGGGAAACACCACTTTCCATAGGGAAAACCCCATTTTCTATAGGGAAAACACCACTTTCTATAGGGGAGACACCTCCTTCTATAGGAGAAACATCATTTTCCATAGAAGAAACATCATTTTCCATAGGAGAAACATCATTTTCCATAGGAGAAACATCATTTTCCATAGGAGAAACATCATTTTCCATAGGAGAATTGCCTCCTTCCATACGGAAAACCCCATTTTCCAAAGGGAAAACACCACTTTCTATAGGAGAGATACCTCCTTCCATAGGGGAGACACCTCCATAGGAGAAACATCATTTTCCATAGGAGAAACACCATTTTCCATAGGAGAAGCACCTCCTTCTATAGGAGAAACACCTCCTTCTACAGGGGAAACATCTCCGTAGGGAAAATCCACACCTTCCCCACAGGGGAAATATCTCCATAGGAGAAACATCACCTTCCATGGGGGAAACACCACTTTCCATAGGAGAATCTCCTCCTTCCATAGGGAAAACCCCATTTTCCATAGGGAAAACACCACTTTCTACAGGAGAAACACCTCCTTCCATAGGGGAAACATCTCCATAGGGAAAATCCACACCGTCCCCACAGGGAAGGTGTGAATATCTGAATATCTCCATAGGGGAAACATCACCTTCCATAGGGGAAACACCATTTTCCATAGGGGAAACACCATTTTCCATAGGGGAAACACCATTTTCCATAGGGGAAACACCATTTTCCATAGGGGAAACGCCTTCCCGTCCTCTCCCCCCCGAGTCACCCCTGACCTGGGCGTTCTTCAGCTCACCCCGAGCGTTTCCCTGAGCAGAGCGAGCGCTGGCCGTGGGGAGGAGCAGCACATGGCACTGCCGGGACACATCCGAGCGCTCCGGCTGAGCCACAGGGGAGGGAACAAAGCCAGACCCCCCCAGAGATCTGGTGCAGCTCGGAGGATTCGCAATCTCCAAAAGGAAAAATAATTATAAAAAGTAGCATTGGGCAAACTCCCTTACTGGCACGGCGAGGAATGAATCCTGCGGGAGCAGCAGCTGTCTCGGCACATGGAACGCGGGGTTTTGGGAAAAATCCCAAATCTCACATCCCAAAACCCGAGGCTGGGGGTTTCCAGCAGCCATCAGCAGCTGGATTTGTCTTTTAGAGCAGCAGGGCAGGGGACACGAGGTGCTGCCGGCCCTCACCCGGCCCAAACCAGGAGCAGAGGAATATCCCCATCCTGCTGCCTCCAGAACACATTTTAATCCCATTTTCCTGCACACACACCCCATGTCAAATTCTTAATTAAAAATCGTCCGCTTTTGGAACGGGGGAGGGATGGCCAGACCAGGCTGCACACTGAGTTTTGGGTACTTTTCCTCTGTCAGGTCAGACATTCCCAAGCTCTCTCTGGAGGAAGCCTCAAGGGGCTGTTTATATAAAATGAATATTTTGCTTCACGTGCTGCCCACCCTCAGCTCGCACAACTCATCCGGGGAAACTTTTTCTTGCAGATCCTTTCCTGAACGCTCAGGCAAAAACCCTTCCAAATATCCTGCGTGCACAGCCAGAACTGAAATATGTAACACTTAAACACGCCGAAAAATAAACACAAACTTCCAGACAAAGGGCTAATCCCTGCCCTCGGAGGCTCCCGCAGCCAGAGGAGCTGGATCACCCCAAGGAAGGCTGGATTTGGCCCTTGGAGGAGCCACTGCAGTCCCTGCTGCAAGCCCGGGCTTGGGAACACGGCACAAAACCCGGCCAGAGCCGCGGGCAGGTACCGCAAGGGGCTGCGGATGCCTCCACCTGCCTCCAACAGCGGGAAAAACTCGGGCTTCCCGAAGGACAAACCTCCAGCTGGTCCCCGAATGCTACAGCCAAATAAAATCGAGCAGGAGAAGGAAAAAAAAACCAACAAAACCTCAACCCCAGCGCTTTGTGCAGGGATCCAGCCACCAGCAGGGACCTCGCTGCTGGAAAGAGCCTTGGAATCTTTTTATTTTATTTTATTTTATTTTGATGGGAGCGTTTCTCTGGGCGCTGTAGCATCAGGGAGCAGCCGCAGGGAAGCGATGGAAGCGGCGCAGGCCCCGGGCTCCCGCTGCCGCCGGGGCCCCGGGAGGACGCGGCTGTCCCCGGAGCAACACGTCCCCGAGCCCGTGTCCCTCCGCACGCCCCTGGCCGGCTGGCACGTCCCTGTCACACCCCGCGATCGCCTCCCACCGCCCCCAGCGCTGCCTCCCACCAGCCAGCGCCAATTCATCCTCCTCCTCCTCCTCCACCTCCTCCTCCTCCTCCTCCTCCTCCTCCCCGCACGGTGGGAGAAAATGAAGTTGCTGTCAAGCGACGATAAATTCATGCGACAGCCAGGGCTAATTAAGCGGCAAAGTAGCTGCGAGCGTGGCGGGGCCGCGGCTCCGGGCTGGGCTCGCTGACAGCGCCGGGCTCGGGGCGCTCGCCCGGCGCGGCCACCCCCGCTGGGGACACGGGGACACGGGGCTGGGGACGCCGGGCTGGCACCTCCGGGGAGGAAAAATGGAATCTGGCCGGCCGGCTGGGCACCCGCAGCGAGCCAGGGAGGGAGGGAAGGAAGGAAGGAAGGGCGAGAAAAAAATCCCGAAGATCCACGCAGAGAACAACAGCAAAAAATAGCGACAAAAGCCCCCGTGCCTACCTTTGCCGGGGGCCAGCGGGCAGATCCCGGAGCGGTTGGGGTCGGTGGCTGTTCCCTTCTTTATGAAATGTTCGGCTCAGCCGGTGCTATTTGCATTCTTTCATTAGCACCTGTTTCAAGTAAGGAAGGAGAAAGCTCATTGCGAGATCAGCTTCCTCTCGGAATAAATTATTTAAAAATTAAAAGGAAAAAAAAATAGAGATAGATGCACGCTGCCAAATAATAATAACGCTAATAAAAATCAAAAAAATACCACATGGATATTAAAGCCCAAAGTAGGCAGTTTAATAATGGGAGGTCTTGCAGGTTGTGAGCATGCTCCAGCCGGAACAAATCCTTCCTCTGTTATTCCTCTGAATAAAAATAAACCACGATCAAGAAACCCAAACGGAAGCTTCCTCCTAGAATCCCTGCTGCTGAAAAATATGTAATAAATTCAGCCCGAAGACGCAGACTCTAATCAGCAGCTGTTTTCTGGATCCAAAGCCAGCCAAAGCCTCTCTTGTCTTTTCCCACTATGAGTCGAGGCCTTTTTGAAAAGGGTTTTAACCTTTTAAAGACACAGCGCACCAATTATCACTTCTGGAGGACTGTCACTCACGGCGCAGGGAAATTAATAAAGCGGCAGCGGTGGCACAGCCGGAGCACGGGGAGGTGTGGTTTGCCCTCCCAGGGTTGCCTCGGGAATATTATTGTATGATTATTATTTTTAATCGGACCCCCTCCCCTTCGGGGAAATAATAATAATAATAAAGTGCGAACTCGCCAGCCGGCTCCGGGATAAATGCAAAGTCATTATAAAAAGGAGCAGCTGCTGGATGCCATTCCCGGAGTTCTGCCGTGGCTCCTTCGCGGGGTTAAATTTGTTGCGAGTGAATTTTTCGGGGTTAACAGTTTCCAGCCCGGCCGGAGCTGGGAGAGGGTTAACGCCAGGCACAGAGCAGCTCTGTCAAGTGCTTCCCATCAAACTGAGGACCAGGCTGCGAAGTTTGAACCGAGCAGCTCTGGCACAGCAACACCGCGTCCTTCCAGGGCTGGCATTCCGGGTTTTTACCAAAGCCGACCGAAACCCCCCCAAAAGAGCTCAGCCCTGCGCTAAGCAGCGCCGGTGGCCCCGTGAGTGCCACAGCTCGCCGGGGACAGCGCCGAGCCCTCGGGTCTGGGGAGGGACAGGACGGATCCCCCCAAAGCTGCGCGTCCCCGGGCCCCAGGACAGCGTCCCCCGGCCGTGGTGCCACCGTGCCCGGCCCACCTGGGTGGCGGTGCCATCCTCCTGCTCAGCGCTCGGGGCCATCCCCGGGGTGCTGCGGCTCCTCCGGCCGCGCTCGCCTCCGGCCAGGCTGTGCGCAGCCCCCGGCATGCGAGCCGGCGGCTCTCCCGCCCTCTCCCCCTCCTCCTCCTCCTCCTCCTCCTCCTCCTCCTCCTGCTGCTGCTGAAAATCATCATATTTCATGTGTGGCTGCTCCAGCCCCGCCAATTGGCTGGGCACTCGCTGGCGGAAATGTCAGCGGCGGCGCAGCATCGCTGCCCGCCCGCGGCCGCCCCGTTCCCCCCGGGACCCCCGGCTCTCCCCGGCCGCCGGCACCCCCGGGCACATCCCGGAGAAGGGATTTGGGCGCTCGCTGAGGGTTCTCTGCCCCTCCGGCTCGGCTCCGGAGGGATGGAGCTGCCAGCAGCTTGACCTTGAGCGGCGCTGCCGGCGAGGAGCGCTTTTCCCGGCCGGGGGGATCCGGCGGATCCGCTCCGCTCCCGGAGCCGCCTGCCCGGGCACAGCGCAGCCACCGGGGCCGCTCGGAGGGAAGAGCCCTGAGAAATGGAGCGTTCCTGAAGTTTCCACCCATTTTCAAGGCATTTGTTCGCAGCTTGCTCCTCACTTCCAGACCTTTGTAACAAGATCAGTGTTTTCTTTCTCTTTTTAATAGCTGGGATTTGGAAATAGGGAAATTTGGAAATTTGCTTGAAGCTGCCCTGGAAGTGTTCAAGGCCAGGTTGGATGGGGCTTGGAGTAACCTGGGACCGTGGAAGGTGTCCCTGCCCAAGAGATGGAGCAGGATGGGGCTTTGAAGTCCCTCCCAAAGCAGTCTGGGGTTCTGTGATCCCATCCCCAGCTCAAGACAGCCCAAGACTTCTCCTCATCTGATCATTTTCCTTCTCCAAGCAAGTGAGGGAAAAAAAAAAAAAGAAATCAAAAAATCCGAAGCAATGGAATGTCAGAATGGAATAATCCTGAGGAAAACCGGCATCCACCTCCCCTGCAAACACCTGCAGATGGAGAGTGGACACATCCAGGGACAATGGAAAATGTTCTCCTAAGGAACAATGGAGCCACCTCTGCCTGCTGGGCTCGCCAGGAGCCGAGGGGGGAACAGGGGAAGCACGACAGCCAAAAGCCAACTTTTATTTCCTGGCTGCTTACACAAGGATAAAAAAAAAATTGCATTGTCACAGAAACTAAAGAGGATTTGAGTGCGGCATTTGTGGCACAAATCAGCTTAGGGAACCTGCAGTTCCCTGCTGATTGGCAGAAAACTCCGTGGGAAATGGGCAACAGATTGGATGGGAGAGTGAAAGCTCCAAAGCTTCCTTATCTGGCCATGTGAGGAGCAGCCTGCAGCCCAAAGCTCATCAGCAGGTGGATCCTCCTGCGAGGGGAGCCCGGTGGTCACCACTGCCACCATCTCCAGTGTCCCCCAGGTCCAGGCAGTGCTGTGGCACAGCAGAGCCCATCACCACTGTGTGTCACTGTAGGCATTGAAACCAGAGAGGAGAGATGAGAGAATCGGGCTGCTGAGCAAAAACAACCCCACTGAGCAAAAGAAAACCCCACCGAGCAAAAGAAAACCCCACTGAGCAAAAGGAAACCCCACTGAGCAAAAGAAAACCCCACTGAGAAAAAGAAACCCTCACTGAGCAAAAGAAAACCCCACTGAGCAAAAGAAAACCCCACTGAGCAAAAGAAAACCCCACTGAGCTGTTCACGCTGCTCCTCCTCTCCCAAACTCCGAGAGGAATTCCAAAACCAGACATTCCATCATCTACCCCAGCCTGGGCTCCACTGATGATCTGGGGTGTGCCAGGCACCATCCAGGAGAACCTGGGGGAGCTGCTGGAGATGTTGGGGTGCCATCAATGCCACCCATGGGAGCCTGGATCCCCAGGTGCCACCAGGCTGTGCCACCCAGGCCTTGGTGGCCTTCATGGGCCTCAGTTCCCACAGCCACGAGTGACAAAAAGAGCTGTGAGAGCTTGTGGAAGTGTCATGAGGTGGCATTGAAACCCCTAAAGGGCTGCTGGGAAAAACAGAGTGACCATCACCCAAACTGGGCAGCCAGAGTGACCATCATCTAAACTGGGACACCAGAGTGACCATCACCCAAACTGGGAGAGCAGAGTGACCGTCACCCAAACTGGGAGACCAGAGTGACCATCACCCAAACTGGGAGAGCAGAGTGACCATCATCTAAACTGGGAGATCAGAGTGACCATCACCCAAACTGGGACACCAGAGTGACCATCACCCAAACTGGGACACCAGAGTGACCATCACCCAAACTGGGACACCAGAGTGACCATCACCCAAACTGGGAGAGCAGAGTGACCATCACCCAAACTGGGAGATCAGAGTGACCATCACCCAAACTGGGAGATCAAAGTGACCATCACCCAAACTGGGAGAGCAGAGTGACCATCACCCAAACTGGGAGATCAGAGTGACCATCACCCATAACTGGGAGATCAAAGTGACCATCACCCAAACTGGGAGAGCAGAGTGACCATTACCCAAACTGGGAGAGCAGAGTGACCATCATCCAAACTGGGAGAGCAGAGTGACCATCACCCAAACTGGGACACCAGAGTGACCATCACCCAGACTGGGAGATCAAAGTGACCATCACCCAAACTGGGAAAACAGAGTGACCATCACCCAAACTGGGAGAGCAGAGTGACCGTCACCCAAACTGGGAGAGCAGAGTGACCATCACCCAAACTGGGACACCAGAGTGACCATCATCTAAACTGGGAGAGCAGAGTGACCGTCACCCAAACTGGGAGAGCAGAGTGACCGTCACCCAAACTGGGAGAGCAGAGTGACCGTCACCCAAACTGGGAGAGCAGAGTGACCATCACCCAAACTGGGAGACCACAGTGACCATCACCCAAACTGGGAGAGCAGAGATCCATTGAATCCCAAGTTTAGTTATTTCTTCTCTAGCTGTAACATTAATATGCACCTTTAAGCTCATGCTGAATATAGCTGAGTACTTTCTCTTTTTATCTTTATTCCTGTGCAATATTGGTTTGTTTTGCCTTATGTCTGGTTTTTTCGTGCCTATTAAATAAATAATTCATTCTGTAATAGAATAATCAGCCATTATTAAAGAACTTGTGAACCAGAGGGGGTTTTGGGCTGCTGGGTGCCTCAGTGAAGCTGCTGCAAGCAGCTGCAAGCTTCCCAAGCCAGAGGCCTGGGCAAAAGGTGAGAACTTCCCTAAACCCCACATCCACGTGTGACACACAGTCCACAAACCCCGAGCTGGGGGTGATTTCTCAAGGTCTGACACCAATAATTGGAGTTTGGCGGATCCCAGCACGATTCTGCTCCGGTCCCAGCCCCAGGATGGGCCTCGCTCATGGCTTGGTTTCCCCTCCCTCTACTCAAAGCCTTGTCCCCATCCAGGGGCCGCTCTCTGGGCCCTGCGTTTTCCCCCCGCAGCATCCCCATTAAACCAACCGCAAACAACAACCTCAGACCTTTCCGAGCAGGAAGCGCCGTAATCTGCCGTGCATTAAAGGTCTAAAAAAACCCTGCCTAATGTTCCAGGAGTCTCAAGCTGTTAAGCCACTGCTTAACTCCGGTAATTCACCAGGAAGCCTCTCCCGTGGCACAGCCACCGAGTTGTTTTCATTTTCTAATAACAAGCACGTGACCCAGGCATTTAATGAGTTCCCGAAATAACCCGACCAAAAGGCAAAATCTGAGAGGTTTGGCTGCCCAGGGAGGAGGGAAAAAAAATCATTATTAAAATAGTGAATGGGCAGGAGGATGAAATAAAGGCTGGGGGTGAGTATAAAATCATTTCGGTGTAGTAGGGAGGGAGTTGCTCTGCTTTCTCCAGGGGGGTTAATGGTGACAGGAGCCACAAGCCTTGCAGGAGGAACCTGGGGCTCTCCAGCACTCTTCCCACTTCAGGAATTCATCAGGAATTCTGATCCCTCCTCTTGGATTCAACCCAGGGATGATTTAAAAGGAGGACCAGGAAAATCCCTGACTTTGGAACCACTGTCTCCTCTGTGAACATCAAAGCACATCCCAGATGTTACTGGTGCCTCATTATTCCAGAATTGTTCAAAAAGTCCAGGTGGAGGGATGCAGGGGGTGAGTGGTGTGGGGAGAGAGGGAAAAGATCTGCGGGTCCTGTGAGCTCCCTGCTGCAGGGAAGATGGAAAACCCATGGCCCCATATCCCAGCTGGCTCTGGAATTACCCTTGATCCCAAAGAACCATCACCAAGGCGGATCCAGTTTTAAAATTCTGGAAAAGCCTGAGCTTTAAATAGTTTGGGGACTCATTTTAAATCCAAGCAGGGGTTTGAGTTTATCTTCTGTCCATCCTCCTCCCGCTTCAGCCTCCCATGTCCCACCACAGGGAAAGCAGCAAAACCCCGGGACAGAAACTTCCTCTGGAGCAAGAGAGACCCCGGCAGTGCCAGAACTGCTCTGGGGACGTGGATGGGGATTCCAGCTGCAGAGCTGGACACGTTCCTGACACGGCAGCAAAGAGGGGCTGAGCAGGACTGGGAGCAGGATCCTCACCAGGACTGGGAAACTGGGAACAGCATCGTCACCAGGACTGGGAAACTGGGAACAGCATCCTCACCAGGACTGGGAACAGGATCCTCACCTGGACTGGGAACAGGATCCTCACCAGGACTGGGAACAGGATCCTCACCAGGACTGGGAACAGGATCCTCACCTGGACTGGGAACAGGATCCTCACCAGGACTGGGAACAGGATCCTCAACAGGGTTGGGAAGAGGATCCTCAACAGGACTGGGAACAGGAGCTTGGGAAGAGGATCCAGATCAGCTTGGGAAGAAGATCCTCACCAGGTTTGGGAACAGGATTCTCATCAGCTTGGGAAGAGGATCCTCATGAGATTGGGAACAGCATCCTCACCAGGACTGGGAAGAGGATCCTCACCAGGACTGGGAACAGGAGCTTGGGAAGAGGGTCCTGATCAGCTTGGGAAGAGGATCCTCACCAGGGTTGGGAACAGGATTTTCACCACCTTGGGAAGAGGATCCTCATGAGATTGGGAAGAGGATCCTCGCCAGGACTGGGAAGAGGACCCAGATCAGCTTGGGAAGAGGATCCTCAGAAGGGTTGGGAACAGGATTTTCATCACCTTGGGAAGAGGATCCTCATGAGATTAGGAAGAGGATCCGCACCAGGACTGGGAAGAGGACCCAGATCAGCTTGAGAAGAGGATCCTCAGCAGGCGGGAAATGTGGGACACAGAAATCTCCCCACAGCCTGGCCTCAGGCCCTTGGCAGAGCAGCCCAGGAATGACCTGGGGCCGTGCTCAGGTCCCTGGGGGTTTGGGTGTATCCAGGTGCCTCCACCAGGAAGGAGGCTTGGAAATTTTGGAGTGGCTCAGTAACCCCGAATGCAGGAGTTTGGGGAGTGGGGCAGTTCGAGCTGCAGGTGAGAATTCCACCCTGAGGATGATCCCAGGGTTTGCTCTGACCCCAGCCCAGGCTGGGCCTGCAGGAAATGAGCTCAGCCAGGAGCTGAGGGGCAGCCACAGGCAGGAGCTCCAGGAATGGATTTTAAAGAGTTGAATAAACACTGAGCTGGGAGACTTGGCCAGAAATATTGATTATTTCCACCAAAAAAATCCATTTGACCTTCTGTGGACCAAACCCTGGGACAATTCCATGGAAGTTCCAGAGCTGTACTGGGACCAGTACAGGCACTGGGCCCCACTGATGGATTTGGGATCAACACCCTGCACAGCCAGGCCTGGCTTAGAACTCCCCAGACTTCATTTTTATATTTAAATATTTCTGCACAATTCAATCACTGGGGCTTGGGGATTTTTTAGAGGTTTTTTTTTTGTTGGTTGGATTTTATTTGGTTTGGTTTTTTTTAACAGTAGAAAATAAGAGCTAAGAGAACTTGTGATTATTCTTTTTTTAGCTTAAAACCTGCCCAAAGATTTCATTTCAAATCGGGCTTGGGGAAAATAAATTACATTTTGGCCAAAGGCCAAGTCCTGAATTTCTAATTAATTGAATCAAACTTTTTCATAGTGGAACCCTTGATAATTCCTATAAGCAATTTCCCTGGAAAGGCAGTCAGGGAGAGCCCTGCACCAAATCAGACAGAAATGAGCAGGGAGTTCAAAGGATTTGTTCTCATTAACCCTGGAGAAAATGAGTTCAGCCAGGAGCTGAGTGGCAGCCGCAGGTAGGAGCTCCAAAAATGGATTTTAAAAGGTTGAATAAACACTGAGCTGTGAGAGCTGGCCTGAAATATTGATTGTTTACACCAAAAATATGCATTTGATATTGATATCAAGCAGTGACCAGCACACAGGGGAACTCAAGCATGGAAGAATTTGGATCTCTATTAAACCAACTGATTAAAAACTGGAATTAATCGCCACAGAATTTCCCTCCTCCCAACCTCCCCCTCCTCTCCAGCACCACGGGAATGCTCAGGTGTGGCCTCAGGGCTTTGCAGAACCTCGTTTTTCCTCTTGGGATCCCTTGGCACAGCTGGACACCCCCCGGGGTGGGAGGAAGGGGGTGAGAACATCCCCGAGCTCCATAAATCCCATTCTGCTCCCATCCTGCGGGTCAGGACAGCCTCAGGATCTTCCAGCAAAAACCACCCAAACCCCCAGGGATCTGCAGTCAGGGATGGTGCCAGGGAATATTAGCACAGATTCCAGAAGGTTTGGGATTATTTTAGAGGCTGGGATTGGTTTGGGGACCAAGCTCTCCTTCAGAGCCTTTTATTCACATTGAAAGTCAGACTTCACCCATTTGGGTTTTCTTTTCGAGGAATCTCAGAATCCTGGAGGCTGGAAAAGCCCTCTGAGATCAGATCCAGCCATTCCCAGAGCCCAAACATTCCTGCTGTCCCCAGGTGCCACATCCAGAGCTTTGGAACCCCTCCAGGGATGGACCCTGTGCCAACCCTCGGGATGTTTCAAACGACCTTCATGGATCTGAGCCGAGTTTAACCACGTCCCAAAGTCCTGGGCAGAAACCTGACCCTCAAATTCCAGAATTTGGGAAGGATTTCAGTCCTTCCCATGTCAGAAATCCCTTTGACTGGAAACCCTCCTTCCTGGGGTGCTAATGAGCCTCCTTGAGACTCCTTCTTGGCCAAGGCTCCCTCCAGCTGAAGATTTTCTGCCAAAGCAGCTCCTAATTTAGAACTGCTCTGTCTTAACTCGAATTTCTACTCAATTGACCTCCCGGGCTCCTTCCTCAGTCATTCCATGGAAAACATGTTCTGTGTGCAATTCCCAACTTGGCTTTTTTGGGGGTTCATTTATTTATTTTGAGCTTCTCGGCGCTTGCAGACTCCAGTCTGGAACAGGAAAATTATTCCTGGGCTGTTGTTTTTTTTGATTTTCTGTCTATTACCCAGGGTGTCATCACTGCCAGACTGGGCCAACCCAAACATCACTTGGAATTGGGATCAAAGGACAGGAAAAAGGGGAAGAGAAGCAGGAAAATGGAGCTGTTTGGCCTCCCACAGGTGCCCTGCAGTGACACCCCCCTGAAAAAAAAAAAAATAAAAAAGATAATTAAGTGTTTTTTTGGCTTTTAGTGAAGATTTATTACAAATTAATTCATGATGCAATAAATTAATTATGTTTTCAGCTCTGGCCTTGCCAAGGTGTCACAGAGCTGCAGCATCCCCCAGCTTCAGCCTTGAATAAAAGAAATAATAGAAATAATTATAAATTATAAATAATTAAATGTCCGTACCTCAAAAATTATGAAGGGTCAAGTCTGGGGGAACTGTGGGGGGATTTCTCTGGAATTCTCAGGATTTCTCTGGAATTTCTCAGGATTTCCCTGTCCAAAATATGTCAAAATTGGCTGAAAGAGAAACCCATGGGTGATCTCTGGGATCCCCTCTTTAGGTTTGGGTTTCTTCTTTGGGTTCCCCCATTGGGTTTGGGTTCCTTTTTTGGGATCCCCTCTTGGGTTTGGGTTCCTTTTTGGGATCCCACCCTGGGTTTGGGTTCTTTCCTTGGGATCCCCCCATTGGGTTTGGGTTCCTTTTTGGGATCCCACCCTGGGTTTGGGTTCCTTTTTGGGATCCCCCCTTGGGTTTGGGTTCCCTCTTTGCGATCCCCTCTTGGGTTTAGGTTCCTTCTTTGGGATCCCCCCATTGGGTTTGGGTTCCCTCTTTGGGATCCCCCCCTTGGGTTTGGTCTCTTTCTTTGGGGTCCCCCGTTGGGTTTGGGTTCCTTTTTTGGGATCCCCTCTTGGGTTTAGGTTCCTTTTTGGGATCCCCCCTTGTCTTTGGTCTCTTTCTTCCTCTAAGGAAAAGCTGAGCTTAAACCAGGACTGGAATCTTACAAAAGGGAATAACAACTCTCCCCAGCCGGTGGGAATGATGAATTCCTGATGTTTTTAGGGAAGTTTGAGGGAAATTTCTCCCAGGAACCCCCACTCTGAGGTCCAGCACCATCAACCCTGGGCTGACAAAGCCACTGCAGATGTGGTTCCTCAGGGTTTTCAGAGTCTCCATCAGGCATTGCCTCATGAAAATCCCGTCTATTTTAACCTCCATTGTGTCCAATTTCCCAAACTTCCAGCAGTTTTTGGGCAGGAAAACCAGGATCAGCTGCTCAGGGCATTTTCCCTGCCCTCTTTTTGAACACAAACCTGGGGGCTCTTTTTTTCCATGGAGAAGCCTCCAGGTCAGAGAGTGACCTTGGAACACAAAATCTGATGTACCTCAGGGAGACCTGAGCATCAGCAAAGATCCTGTTCCAAACTCTCCATCCTGGCAGGACAACCAGGACATTTGGGACATCAGCTGGACTTTTTTGGGCATTTTGGAAGATGCTCAGCTGGGAGAACCTGACACAGCAGGATGGAGGCAAGAGCCAAACATGAATCCTGGGATTAACAGAAACAACAGAATTACAAACGAATAGAATTTAAAAATTCCTTAATTCCTGTTAAAACACATGTGGAAACTGTTGGATTTTATGTGGTTTGTCAGTGTGTGAGGACAAATTGAGGTTTCCCAGCTGTTGCTGAGGCGAGCAATGAGGCCACAGGCGTGGTTGGAGCATTGTTCCCCAAATCCCACACCAGGATCTCCCAGGACGAGCCAGCCCCAACCCGGGGAGGTGAAGATCAGGCTCTACCTTGCACTCCTCAAGAAAACCCAGAAGTTCCCCATTTAGGAGAGAAATTTAATTAAACTGCTCCATTTTTTAATCTCGCTGTTTAAATACAGGAGTGAGAGGCTGGGTTTTTATGGATGTCAGGAGGAACATCAGCTCCAGGTTCCGTGCAAACCACAGAGGAAGTGTTTTCATTTCCAACCTGCAGCGTTTCTCCTCAGCTGAAATAACCATTTTTATGCCTCTCTGTGCTCCCAAAAGCCCAGAAATCTGCAGCGCTCCCAAATTTTAATTTGCTAGGAAGTGTGAGAGAAAAACCACAGAATTCCCTCTTTTCCTGCTGCATCCCTGAAAGTGGGAGCCTCTCCTCCAGGAACGGGGCCTTAATGATCCATCTCTTTTTTATTAATGAATTGTAGGGATGTTTCTTTATGCTGGTTTTAATTGATTGTGTTTTTTAATCAGATTATTGAGCAATGTCAAGCACCAAAGCCTGGGTGGTGGGAGGCTCTCCATCAATTCCTCCAATTAATTGGGATGGTGGGAGGTGTCCTTGCCCATGGAAGGGGTGGAATGGGATGGGACTGAAGGTCTCTCCCAACACAAACCGCTGTGGAGCTCTGGGAAATCTTCGCTCATCGTTGTTCAGCTGTTGGAAACGCTTTATCCCGTCATTAATTTAAGGGTTTTTTTGGGAAAAAAAAATAAAAATAAAAATGAAAATGAAAATGAAAATAAAAATAAAAATAAAAATAAAAATAAAGATACAAATAAAAATACAAATACAAATACAAATAAAAATAAAAATAAAAATAAAAATACAAATACAAATAAAAATAAAAATACAAATAAAAATAAAAATAAAAATAAAAATAAAGATACAAATAAAAATACAAATACAAATACAAATAAAAATAAAAATAAAAATAAAAATAAAAATAAAAATAAAAATAAAAATAAAAATAAAAATAAAAATAAAAATAAAAATAAAAATAAAAATAAAAATAGATGGAATAATTACTGGATCTTGATTTGGTCAGCAGGGTTTGGAGACCTTCAGCGTCGCCCTCCCAGGAGCCAGGATTGATCTGGAATCAACCCAAATTCCCATTTCCACTGGGAAAATAAATGTCCCCGTGCCGTGAAGGATTTTAGGGACACCGCTTATCTCTTCCCCCAGCCTTATCTCCCTTCCAGCCCCGAGACAAGGCCCAGGAGCAGGGAGCACACCCAGGCCTTGTCCAGTCCCATTCCCAGCACTTCCAATACCGAATTCCAGGTGTTCACAGCTGTCCCAGCTCCTCCTGCGATATTTTTTCCCCTCCCTTCACCCCATTGTTTAAGTCTTAATTATACCCAGCAACAACAGAGCAGCAAAAATCCCAGAAACCTGGGGTTTTTTATAGGCTTTCCCTATAAAACTGGGAATATGGAGTGTCCTGTCCTGCCTTGGGAGGACTCCAGGCCGGAGAAGGGGTGGGAAAGGAGAGGGAGAGAGCTGCAGAGTCACTGCTGCCCTTCCACCCAGGGAAATCTCAGTTCCATCTCCACTCCCAGCCCAGCCAGGATGGAGTTGAGTTTCCTTCCAGCTCCCACTGGAATATTTCCCCCCTCACCTCCTCCCTGGCCGGGAATCCAACGGGAATGCTCAGGACTGCGGGATGGAAGGTGGGGATGCTGCAGCAGCTGCGGGAGCTGGGGGTTATGAGGTGCGGCAGAACCAGCCCAGGGCTGTCCTGCCCTGGTCCTGGAACAATTCCAAGAGCTCCTGGCAGCTGGGTTTGCTTTAATGGGAACAGTTTCCCTTCCCTGTGTCCAGATTTTCCCAGAAAACAGGATCCCACCATGTCCAGAACTGGTTTTCAAAGGGGTGCAGCGAGGAAATGCGGTTTTCCCTCCTCGGATGCGCAAGACACAGGAAAAGGGCTGAGCCTGGTTTTAATTTAACCCCTTCCCATAAAAACCAGGCTGCATCTTCGGGAAATCGGGAAGATGCCACAGGAGAGGGAGGAACCAGCCGCAGAAGGTTTTCCTGGGAAAGGGGGAGGCAGAGGAAAGCCCTGCTCCCAGCTGGGGCTGGCTGGGATGGAGCAGAGCTGGGATGGACGGGGACTGGAGGAACATTCCCGACAAAACCGGGAATTTCCTGCCTGTGACATCCCAGAAATTCCCAGTGAAATCTCCAAGCGCCCACTGGATCAGGATGGGGAGAAGTGGGGCTGGAAAGAAATGCTGGGAGGACCCATCCAGGAATTCCAGGAGCATCTCCCACTATCCTGCATTTTCTGGGTGGAAAATTCCTACTCCTCACAGGAATTCCAGGAGCATCTCCCACCATTCCTGCGTTTTCTGGGTGGAAAATTCCTGCTGCTCCCAGGAATTCCAGGAGCATCTCCCACCATTCTGAATTTTCTGGGTGGAAAATTCCTGCTGCTCCCAGGAATTCCAGGAGCATCTCCCACCGTGCTGCATTTTCTGGGAGCACCCACCCTGACTCCAGGAATTCCAGGAGCATCTCTCACCATCCTGCATTTTCTGGGTGGAAAATTCCTGCTCCTCCCAGGAATTCCAGGAGCATCTCCCACCCCGCTGGCTCCTGCTGCTGCCTGGAAAATTCCTTCAGGACATTTTTCCCCTGAGGTTTTCCATATCTCCTCTGTGGATCCCACCTTGCCCACACCAGGATAACCCAAATTTCACCGAGGGGTTGGAACCGAGGTGGAGGAGGAGCTTTGTATCCCCCAGGACTCAGCCCCAAAAATTCAGGGAAGAGGGAGAGAGAGCCAGGGCTGAACCTCAGGAATCCGACCCTGAGATCATTTCCTGATGAAATTCCATGAAGGATTTAATAAAATTCCAGCTTTAAATTACTCCTGGATTATCACTGATATCCCTCCATGACAGATCCAGGAGGCCTTCCATTATTTTACCAAAACCTTGGGCTTTTACCAAATTATTTGAGCAAAGTTTGGGTTTCTACCGCATCACTCAGACACGGGAACCTCACCTGAAATATGGGAAAAGCAGGAATGAAACCTCAGTTCCGGCTGACAAAGGATTTCCAGCTTGGATCTCTCCCTTAATTCCAAAGCCTGGTCTCCTTGGAATTAATTTCCTGAATGATGAGCCCTAAATTGTCCTTTTTTTTTACTTTTTCCTTCATTTTTTTTGGGTTGTTGTGGTTTTTTAGCTCAACCCCAGGATTTTGTCCCCCCCAGAACTGAAACTTGGGCAGGAATTCCCTTCCCTGCCCTTTAATTTATCCCAAATTTGGAGCAGGAACTTAATTAACACCACGGTTCCGAGCAGAACAAAAAACCACAAGAAACTTTCATTACAAAACATTGATTTTTATCTCCTTCCTGATGCTTCTTAACTGCTGGGGAGCTGAGTATGAATTAATTTACGCTAAATTTGGGAGTTTCTGCTGCCTAGAGAACACAAAATAATCTCAAAGTGTTGTCAGCGATTGTAACCAGATTGTCTGAGCCAGAAGTTCCATTTGAAGCCCTAATTTATTTCTTTTTCCTCTTCTATTATTCTAAAAAACACAGAACAGCTTCCATTCGCTATTTAATAATGTCTTCAAGCTGAAATTGGAATTGGGTTGGATTTATATTAAATAAAAAATAATAATTTTTTGCTTGTCAATTTAACTCAATTAAATATTAATATATTATAAATTAATAAAAAACTCAAATGTGCTGGAAAGACACAAAGAGTGAAATATCAAAGCGTATTTTGTGTGTAAAAGTGAGCACTTCCACCACGAGGTGCAGTAAATGGAGTTTGTAAGCTGAAACTTCCAGCCCAACATGTGATTTTTTGATACATTTATGTGCCTCGAGATGCCTGTAAAGCTCCTCACAGGAGTTTTAAAAATACCTCAGAAATTCAGATATCAAAGCAGTGTGGAAATGAGGAGTTAAGGTCCCGATTCCACAGGAATTTTCAAAGATTTTTAGGTGAAAAAATGGCTTTGAAGGTTTAAATCTGAGGCAGAGTCCGTTCCCTCCCTGCGTGTTTTCAATTCTGGCCGGAACAAACTCTCCTGGTTTTGGAATTCCTCTCCCTGTGCTCAGTTTTTGTGTGGAGAAATCCAAATCAAACAAACAAATAAAAAACCTCCCCAAATATTCGACTGAAAACAAGAGTGAGGAAAGGTTTGGAGCACAGGCTTTGGGAGAAAAACAAAATTGGGAATAAAATCAGAGTTTTCCTCGTTTACTGGGATTTAATCAGAGCTATCTAAATATCAAGGAATCATGGAATGGTTTGGGTTGGGAGGGACCTGAAATGCCATTTATTCCACCCCAGGGACACTTTCCACCATCCCAGGACATTCCAACCCAGTGCCAGGGATCCAGGGACAGCCACAGCTGCTCTGGGAATTCCATCCCAGCCCCTCCCCACCCTCCCAGGGAACAATTCCTGCCCAAGATCCCACCCAAATCTCTCCTGGTTTAAATTCAACGTATTCCATCTCTGCCAGGGCTGCAGAGAGCTCTGATGGCTTAAAGAAAATCCCTTTTCAATCCTTCAGCCTCAAACAGGTCCCATCCTCAGAGCCTCCCACAGCCCCTCTTTAACAAAAATAAAAATGGTTCCTACCCCGACTTGAAAGAGAATTCCAGAATTTCCAGTTAAACAGCCGGGCCCCAGCAGCAATCTTTGAGTTGAATTATTTATATTTTGGTATCTTTAAGTCTCACTGAAAGCCCCAAATGTTTATGGGAAGGGTTTTTTTCACACGAGTGAAGCAGCCGAGGGGATTCCAGCTTCACACACCATCCGTGGGCATTTCTTGGCTGTTCCCATTCCCGATGGATCCCACAAGGATGGGAGATGGGAAAAGCCGCTCAGGGAATGGCCAGGAATAATTTGGGCAGGGTGGGGCTGGGAGAGGCAGCTCCGCTCTTCCAGCCCCGCGGTAATTCCAGCCGGGAAGGGAATCCAGGACATCCCAAGGGGCAGAGCCAGGAGGAACATTCCAGAGGGGAATGTGGGATGAGGGAATCATCCCAAGCTTGGGATTCACCTCCCAGCCGGGAAGAGAATCCAGGACATCCCAAAGGGCAGAGCCAGGAGGAACCTTCCAGAGGGGAATGTGGGATGAGGGAATCATCCTGAGCCTGGGATTCACCTCCCAGCTGGGAAGAGAATCCAGGACATCCCAAGGGGCAGAGCCAGGAGGAACCTTCTAGAGGGGAATGTGGGATGAGGGAATCATCCCAAGCTTGGGATTCATCTCCAATCTGGGAGGAGAATCCAGGATATCCCAAGGGGCAGAGCCAGGAAAAACCTTCCAGAGGGGAAATGCGGAAATCAGGAATCATCCCCTGGCCTGGGCTTTCACCTCCCAGCCTGGGGATTTCTTGGCTCTTCCCCGTGGATGTCACAAGGATGGGAGACAGGAAAAGTTCCCACAGGGGATGTCCAGGAATGATTCAGCCAGGGTGAGGCTGGGAGAGGCAATTCCAGCCGGGAAGAGGATCCTGGACATCCCGAGAAGCAGAGCCAAGAGGAACCTTCCAGGGGGGGAATTTGGGATGAGGGAATGATGCAGAGCCTGGGGTTTCACCTCCCAGCCCAGAGCCCGAAATCTGTGACTGCCCCCAGCCCCGCATCCATCGGAGCCTCTTCCCAGCAAACGGAGCGGGAGTGGAGGGAAGGAGCCTTGAGCTCTGGCTCGCAGCCAGGCTTGCCACTTTTCCCCTAACGAGACAGGCAGTTGACTCGAAATTGGCATAAAAACACCCAGATTTGCATAAATCCCGGGGCAGGCCACGCTGGGCTCATTGCTTCCCTTCGGAAACCTCTTCCTCCTCCTGCGCGGGGCTGGGAATAAATCCCAGATAACCCCTGACATTCCAACGGGAGCCTCGACTTTCCACGAGGAGAACAAAGAGGGAGGAAGGAGGAGGCCCCCGAGCGCTATTTTTGGCCATTATTAACCAAGATCAAAAGGAGCAGCAGAAAATCTGAGCCCAAATCGGTGCTGGGAGCCCAGACGGGGCTGCTGGGATGAGGTCACGCTCCTGGATTCCCAGGTTTTTTTTCTGGGAATGCTCTGCGGGCTCCAGGACTTGGTGCAACAGCCTGGAAATTCGGTAAAACAAGAAATTCGGTAGGGACAAAACAGGAACAGATGTCTAAGGAGAGGGAAGGGGAGGGGGAGGGATCTGTTCGGACTTGTGAGAGCAAAAAAAAGCGAAGTTATGCAAATCACTGCTCCATTCCAGACAAAAACTCCTCTCCCGAGGTTTGGGCCGAGGGATGGAGGGAAACAAAGAGTTCCTTTGGATTTGTGGATCAGCCCGGAGGGGAGGCCAGCAGGAGCTTTGGGACGGTCACACGGGGCACACCGCGCTCCTCTCGTCCCAGCCAGGGTTTCCTCGGGATTTGGGATTGTCCTGGACAATCCAGGTCATCCAGAGGCTGATCCAAGCCTGGGGCAAGGAGTAAAATTTCGGATTTTGGCTAAAGCATTGGGGTGGTTGCTCCATAAATTCAGCAAAGGGTTTTCCACAGCAAGGAAACTCAACATCCAGGAAAACCCAAAATCCAGGAAAACCCAAAGTACACGAAAACCCAACAGCCAAGAAAATCCAAATCAGGGAAAACTCAACACCCAGGAAAACACAAAGTCCAGGAAAACCCAACATCGAGGAAAACCCAAAGTACACAAAAACCCAATACCCAAGAAAATCCAAAATCAGGGAAAACTCAACATCCAGTAAAACCCAATACTCAGGAAAACCCAACACCCAGGAAAACCAAACACCCAGGAAAACCAAACACCCAGGAAAACCCAAAATCCAGGAAAACCCAAAACCCAGGAAAACCCAGCACTCAGGAAAACCCAATGTCCACGAAAACCCAACACCCAAGAAAATCCAAAATCTAGGCAAACTCTACATCCAGGAAAACCCAAAGTCCAGGAAAACCAAACACCCAGGAGAACCCAACATAGAGGAAAACCCAAAATCCAGGAAGACCCAACATCCAGGAAAACCCAACACCCAAGAAAATCCAAAATCCAGGAAAACCCAACGTCCAGGAAAACGCAAAATTCAGGAACACCAAACACCCAGGAGAACCCAAAACCCAACACCCAGGAAAACCCAACGTCCATGAAAACCCAACACCCAAGAAAATCCAAAATCCAGGAAAATCCAATACTCAGGAGAACCCAACACCCAGGAAAACCCAAACTCCAGGAAAACCCAAAATCCAGGAAACCCCAACACCTAGGAGAACCCAAACTCCAGGAAAACCCAAACTCCAGGAAAACCCAAACTCCAGGAAAACCCAAAATCCAGGAAAACCCAACACCCAGGAGAACCCAAAATCCAGGAGAACCCAAAATCCAGGAAAACCCAACACCCAGGAGAACCCAAACTCCAGGAAAACCCAGCACTCAGGAGAGCCCAGCACGCAGCGGGGCCGGCTCGCGGCCGGATGCCTTCATGGCATTCCCAGAAGTTTTCCTTTCGGGTGATCCAGGAACGCCAGGGATGTGCCAAGGGCTGAGCCCTGCCCTGTGGAACGGACAGAGGAATTCCCATGGGAATTCCAGCAGGATTGTGAACAAAGCAAACCCCTGAAGGGAATTAACTGGAATATCCAGAGGTTTTATTTTCCTAGTCGGGAAAATCCTGAATTCAGCAGTGAAGCAGCAATTTCCATCCTGCTGTCACCACAGCACAGAATTTAAATTCTGTCCCATCCCTAGAGGTGCACAAAGACAATTTAAAAAAAAAAAAGAGAATAAATTTAATACTGGAATTGATGTAAAAATATTTAGATGTGCACAAAGACATTAAAAATATATTTAATACTGGAATTAATGAAAAATATTTAGATGTGCATAAGGATATTCAAAATTTATTTAACACTGGAATTAATGTGAAAATATTTAGATGTGCATAAGGACATTGAAAAAAGAGATTTAATACTGGAATTAATGTAAAAATGTTTAGATGTGCATAAGGGCATTAAAAATATATTTAATACTGGAATTAATGAAAAAATATTTAGATGTACATAAGGATATTCAAAATATATTTAATACTGGAATTAATGTAAAAGTATTTAGATGTACATGGGGTATTCAAAATATATCTAATACTGGAATTAATGAAAAAATATTTAGATGTGCATAAGGATATTCAAAATATATTTAATACTGGAATTAATGCAAAAATATTTAGACGTCCGCAATGACATTTTAAAGATATTTAATGCTGGAATGAATATGAAAATCATCAAAAATATAAAAGCAGAATTAAAGAATTAATATAAAACCAGAATTAAAGAATTAATATAAAACCAGAACCCACTCCACACACGGCCCCAGCGTTTGGAGCTGCGGGAATTGTGGCGCTGCTTCCCGGTGTCATCCCAGGACACGCCGGGATGCTCCGCGGAGCCGCAGGGGTTAAAGGAACTCTCCCTTCCCACCGCCATCTGATGTGTGCACATTCCAAGTGCTAATTATTCCTCACAAAGGCGCAGCACAAAGCCCTACATGATACCGCCGAGGACTTCAGCGCTGCCAGCGCAGCTTATTTGGAATTTTTTTTGGATTTTTTTTCCCCCATTTTCCCTTTTTTTTTTATTTTTTTTTAATTTTTTTTTTTTTCTTTTTTTGTTAAAATAGAGGAGAAATGTTCAAAGCCTGCCCCGGATATTTGCAGGCAGAGCTTCTAAACTCTGAGCATGAATTAAAAGTAATTTTCAGAGAGATTTGGTGTTCTGGGCTTGCAGGGAAATTGAACCGAGCGTGGCTCACCTGGAAAAGGAGCTGGATGAAGATGAAGCCAAAAAATCAGGAGAGGAGGGGGGAAAAAAGCAGCTTTAGGGGATCAGAATAAGGGTTTGAGTGGCCGAAAAGTGAAATTTCCCCCAGCAAAGGTGCCAGCCCAAAAGCAGGGAGAGCTGGGCCTGCTCCAACCATTCCCAGATAAAATTCCAGATGTGGGGAAAGGGAAAACTGGGAGTTGAGGGTGGCAAATATTGGGATGCTGAGGGGAGGACAGATGGGAGCAGCAGCTGAGGGAATGAGGCACAGAGGGGCTGGAAAAGGGAAATTCCCAGGATGGACGTGCCCAAATTTCTGTATTTATTTACCTGGATATTCCCAAATTTCTGTATTTATTTGGATATTCCCAAATTTCTGTATTTACCTGGACGTGCCCAAATTTCTATATTTATTTACCTCGATATTCCCAAATTTCTGAATTTATTTGGATATTCCCAAATTTCTGAATTTATTTGGATATTCCCAAATTTCTGTATTGACCTGGATATTCCCAAATTTCTGTATTTACCTGGATGTGCCCAAATTTCTGTATTTACCTGGATGTGCCCAAATTTCTGTATTTATTTGGATGTTCCCAAATTTCTGTATTTACCTGGATGTGCCCAAATTTCTGTATTTATTTGGATATTCCCAAATTTCTGAATTTATTTGGATATTCCCAAATTTCTGTATTTATTTGGATGTTCCCAAATTTCTGTATTTACGTTCCCAAATTTCTGAATTTATTTGGATATTCCCAAATTTCTGTATTGACCTGGACATTCCCAAATTTCTGTATTTACTTGGATATCCCCAAATTTCTATATTGACCTGGATATTCCCAAATTTCTGTATTTACCTGCCTAATTCCAGCAGCTCACGGAGCCAAATCCAAGCAGCAACAGAGTTTAAATATGGTTTATAAGAGGCAAAAACTGAGTTAAAATGTGGTTTATAAGAGGTAAAAACCGAGTTAAAATGTGGTTTATAAGAGGAGAAAAGCAGGGTTAAAATGTGATTTATAAGAGGTGGAAAGAGAATTAAATGTGGGTCTATAAGAGGTGAAAAGCGGGGTTAAATGAGGATTTATAAGAGGTGAAAACAGAGTAAAAATATGGATTTTTAAGAGGTGCAAAGCAGAGTTAAAAGATGGGATTAGAACAGGTGAAAAGCAGATTTAAAATCTGGGTTTGTAAGAGGTGAAAAGCAGAGTTCAAGGTGGATTTGTAAGAGGTGAGAGCAGAGTTAAAATATGGGATTATAACAGGTGAAAAGCAGGGTAAAAATGTGGATTTTTGAAGAGGCACAGAGTTAAAATATGAGTTTATAAAGTGAAAATCAGGGTTAAAATGTGGATTTTGAAGAGGCACAAAATTAAAATATGAATTTATCAGGTGAAAAGCAGGGTTAAAATGTGGATTTTTGAAGAGGCACAGAGTTAAAATATCAATTTATCAGGTGAAAAGCAGGGTTAAAATGTGGATTTTTGAAGAGGCACAAAACTAAAATATGAATTTATAAGGTGAAAAGCAGGGTTAAAATGTGGATTTCTCTCTCTGCTGGCTTTTTTGAGCTGCTGGACGTTGTTAATCAGAATTCCCCATCCCAATTCTGCTTTTCCAGGTGGAACTGAAGCCGGAACAGGTGTGCAGGGAATTGTTTGTGCATGGAATAGCCTGAAAAGCCAGGGAAAAACAACTTTTGGGGAGGTGGGGGTGGGAAAATCCTGCCCTAAAAGTCATTTTAAAACATGGAAAAGGCTGGGAATGTGATGCTGTGTTCAGTGGAGGAATTTTTCCTGATATCCCAGGAGAAAGAGGCGATCCCAAAACTTCCTCTCTCTGGAAAATCAACGTGGCCAAACCAGAAAATCCCTCCAGAGCAAAACCAGCAATGCTGAAAGAAAGAAATTCAGATTTTTGGGATGAGGAAAAGAGAAGCAGGGAAATCATAGGAACACTCAGATCTTATATATATATATATATATTTTATGTATATATAAATATATTTATATTTTATATATTTTTTATATTTTATTTCTATTTTATATATTCAACATGAATTATTTAACATTTATTTATCCATATATCAGATATTTTATCTTTTAATATTTCTATTTCTATGTATATATTTATATATTTATATAGGTATATATTTATATATTTATATATAAATATATTTATATAGGTATATATTTATATATGTATATAAATATATATTTATATAAATATATATTTATATATATTTATAAAGTTTTGTATTTATATAAATATATATTTATATATATTTATACTTATATGTTTATATACTTATATATTTGCATATACATTTCTATTTATATATAGATATTTTATATATATTTCTCAATTTTATATATATTTCTATATTATATATATTTCATATATATTTCTATATTTCATATCTATTTTTATATTTCATATCTATTTCCATATTTTATATCTATTTCTATATTTTATATATATTTCTATATTTTATATGTATTTCTATATTTTAAGTATATTTCTATATTTTTTCTATCCATCCCTGATCTGCTGTCTGGTCCTGGTCCTGGGGGATGGGGACAGCAGAGCCCTCTCCTTGTCCACGTCCCTGGACACAAATTTTGTGTAGAAAATTTGACTTTTTTCAGGTTTTTTTTAATATTATCAATGAGGTTTTAGAACGATCCTCTCACTGGAGCAGGGAAAGGGAAGAAATTTGAGTTGTGGCAGCAAAATCTCAGAACTCAGCCCTGGAAAATTCCCCTCAAATCATAAAAAAAAATCCCTTAAATTGCGGCTTTATTGGCAGTTTTGTGGAGAAGTGAAAGGGTTGAGCAGAACCTGGTGATTTATTCCTCCCTGCACCATTTCCTTGCTTGTTTGAATCAAAGAACAATTTCCCTGCTGCCCCATTAATAAATAACCGGGGGAGAAGTGAAGTGGCTGAATTATCAGGGAGAAAGGTCCTGATTAGAATATCCATGAGCAGAAATTGGGTTTTTACGGCGGCCCCACTGCGTTAAATCTGCGCCTGCTTTAATCCCTTCCACCCTAAATCGAGTTACCTGGAGCATCTGTTGAGTAAACTGCCAGACCTGGAGGGTTTGGCAATTATTGGTATTTATTTGGGGTGTTTTGAGTGGGATTCTAAGCAAATCCACCCTTTAAACACGGAGCAATTGGATGGTGGGAAAATCGCCTTTTTAACTCCAATTCCTCCATGCTCCAAGGAGATTCGTGAGTTTTGTGTTGATCTGAGAGATCAAAATTTTAAAAAATTTTATTTTTAAATTTAGATTTTATTAGATTTTATTAGATTTTTTAATTATATTATTATATATTATTATATCATATATTATTATATATTATTATATTATATATAATTATATATTATTATATTACATTATAATATTATATTATATTATATTATATTATATTGTATTATATTTTATATTATTAGATTTTTATTTAGATTTTATTAGATTTTATTAGATTTATAAATAGATTTTTATAGATATATAGATATATTTATAAATAGATTTTTATAATGTAATATACTTTATATATTACATTAATATAATATATTATATTATATTATAATATTAGATTTTTATTTAGATTTTATTAGATTTTATTAGATTTAAAAAGTTGGGAATAAACGACATTTCCATGATTTTCTTGCTGGGATGGATTCTGCCAGGGTTGAGTTTATTCCTCCTCACCCACACAGGCTGGAGCCCACAAAACCCGGGAGAAAACCTCTCCAAAAGCATTCCCAACTCCGGGGAAAATGGGGATTTAATCCTGGGGCTGCTGCAGGGGTGAAATCCCTCTGGAATCCCTCTGGAATCCTCTGGAATCCCTCTGGAATCCCTCTGGAATCCCTCTGGAATCCTCTGGATCCCTCTGGAATCCCTCTGGAATCCTCTGGAATCCCTCTGGAATCCTCTGGATCCCTCTGGAATCCTCTGGAATCCCTCTGGAATCCTCTGGAATCCCTCTGGAATCCCTCTGGAATCCTCTGGAATCCCTCTGGAATCCTCTGGAATCCCTCTGGAATCCTCTGGAATCCTCTGGAATCCCTCTGGAATCCTCTGGAATCCTCTGGAATCCTCTGGAATCCTCTGGAATCCCTCTGGAATCCTCTGGAATCCTCTGGAATCCTCTGGATCCCTCTGGAATCCCTCTGGAATCCTCTGGAATCCCTCTGGAATCCCTCTGGAATCCTCTGGAATCCCTCTGGAATCCTCTGGAATCCCTCTGGATCCCTCTGGAATCCCTCTGGAATCCTCTGGAATCCCTCTGGATCCCTCTGGATCCCTCTGGAATCCTCTGGATCCCTCTGGATCCCTCTGGAATCCTCTGGAATCCCTCTGGAATCCTCTGGAATCCTCTGGAATCCTCTGGAATCCCTCTGGAATCCCTCTGGATCCCTCTGGAATCCCTCTGGAATCCCTCTGGAATCCTCTGGATCCCTCTGGAATCCTCTGGAATCCTCTGGAATCCCTCTGGATCCCTCTGGATCCCTCTGGAATCCCTCTGGAATCCCTCTGGATCCCTCTGGAATCCTCTGGAATCCCTCTGGAATCCCTCTGGATCCCTCTGGAATCCCTCTGGAATCCTCTGGATCCCTCTGTAATCCTCTGGAATCCCCTGGAATCCCTCTGGAATCCCTCTGGAATCCTCTGGAATCCTCTGGAATCCTCTGGAATCCCTCTGGAATCCTCTGGATTCCCTCTGGAATCCCTCTGGAATCCTCTGGAATCCTCTGGAATCCCTCTGGAATCCTCTGGAATCCCTCTGGAATCCTCTGGAATCCCTCTGGAATCCCTCTGGATCCCTCTGGAATCCCTCTGGAATCCTCTGGAATCCCTCTGGAATCCCTCTGGATCCCTCTGGAATCCTCTGGAATCCTCTGGAATCCTCTGGAATCCTCTGGATCCCTCTGGAATCCCTCTGGAATCCTCTGGAATCCTCTGGAATCCTCTGGATCCCTCTGGAATCCTCTGGAATCCCTCTGGAATCCCTCTGGAATCCTCTGGAATCCTCTGGAATCCTCTGGAATCCCTCTGGAATCCCTCTGGATCCCTCTGGATCCCTCTGGAATCCTCTGGAATCCTCTGGAATCCCTCTGGATCCCTCTGGAATCCTCTGGAATCCTCTGGAATCCCTCTGGAATCCCTCTGGAATCCTCTGGAATCCCTCTGGAATCCCTCTGGATCCCTCTGGAATCCTCTGGAATCCTCTGGAATCCTCTGGATCCCTCTGGATCCCTCTGGAATCCTCTGGAATCCCTCTGGAATCCTCTGGATTCCTCTGGAATCCTCTGGATCCCTCTGGAATCCTCTGGGATCCTCTGGAATCCTCTGGAATCCCTATGGAATCCTCTGGAATCCCTCTGGAATCCCTCTGGAATCCCTCTGGAATCCCTCTGGAATCCTCTGGAATCCCTCTGGATCCCTCTGGAATCCTCTGGAATCCCTCTGGAATCCTCTGGATCCCTCTGGAATCCTCTGGAATCCTCTGGAATCCCTCTGGATCCCTCTGGAATCCCTCTGGAATCCCTCTGGAATCCCTCTGGAATCCTCTGGAATCCCTCTGGAATCCCTCTGGATCCCTCTGGATCCCTCCGGAATCCTCTGGGATCCTCTGGAATCCTCTGGAATCCTCTGGATCCCTCTGGAATCCTCTGGAATCCCTCTGGAATCCTCTGGATCCCTCTGGAATCCTCTGGAATCCCTCTGGAATCCCTCTGGAATCCTCTGGAATCCTCTGGAATCCCTCTGGAATCCCTCTGGAATCCTCTGGAATCCTCTGGAATCCCCTGGAATCCTCTGGAATCCTCTGGAATCCTCTGGAATCCTCTGGAATCCCTCTGGAATCCTCTGGGATCCTCTGGAATCCCTCTGGAATCCTCTGGAATCCTCTGGATCCCTCTGGAATCCCTCTGGATCCCTCTGGAATCCTCTGGAATCCTCTGGAATCCTTCTGGAATCCTCTGGAATCCTCTGGAATCCCTCTGGATCCCTCTGGAATCCCTCTGGAATCCCTCTGGATCCCTCTGGAATCCTCTGGATTCCTCTGGAATCCCTCTGGAATCCTCTGGAATCCCTCTGGAACCCTCTGGATCCCTCTGGATCCCTCTGGAATCCTCTGGAATCCCTCTGGAATCCTCTGGAATCCTCTGGAATCCTCTGGAATCCTCAGGATTGTGGAACAGGGAGGGCTGGAAGGGATCCCTGCGGGGCCACCCCGTGGTGCCACGAGCTGAGAACAGATCACAGCTGGATGGATAAAAAATATCAGTGCATATATCAATATATATAAAATATATCTATATAAATATATCTATATAAAATATATCAATAGATAAAAAATATGTCAATATATATAAAATATGTCAATATAAAATATATCTATATATGAAAATATGTCAAATATATCAATATATATAAAATATATCTATATAAAATATATCAATATATAAAAATATATCTATATATAAAATATGTCAATAGAAAATATATCAATATATATAAAATACGTCAATATAAAATATATCAATACATATAAAATATGTCAAATAAAATATATCAATACATATAAATATAGAAGTTATAAATGACATATAAATATGTCAATATAGAAGATATCAATATATATAAAATATGTCAATAGATAAGATATCTATATATAAAAGATACCATATAAAATATATCTATATATATATAAAATATCAATATAAAAGATATCAATATATATAAAATATGTCAATATAAAAGATATCAATATATATAAAAGATATCAATATACATAAAAGATATCAATATAAACGATATCAATATAAAAGTTATCAATATATATAAAAGATATCACTATAAAATATATTAATACAAATAAAATACATCTATATGTATAAAATATATCAAATACATATAAAATATGTCTATATATATGAAATATATCAATCTATGTAAATGTCAATATCAACTATATCAATATATATAAAACTTGTCAAAATATATAAAATATGTCACTATAAACTATATCAATACATATAAAATATATCAATCTATATAATATGTCAATATAAACTCTATCAATATATATAAACTCTATCAATACATATAAAATATATCAATATAAAATATATATATACATATATACTGTATATTAGATATATTATATATGTTATATACTTATAAACTATATCAATACATATAAAATATATCAATCTATATAAAATGTCAATATAAACTATATCAATATATATAAAATATGTCAATATAAACTATATATACATATAAATAATATATACTATGTATTAGATATATAATATGTATTCTATACATATAAAATATATCAATACCTATAAAATATATCAATATATATAATATGTCAATATAAAATACACATAGATATATAAAATATATCTATATATATAATATATCCATGGGTTTGGGACAGGGGCTGAAATGATCCCACAAAATCCAAAGGAGCTCCCCGACATCAGCCCCAAAAAACAACCTGAGAGCAGCACAGCTGAGCTTTTCCTCTTGTGAGGAGATTTAATGTGGTTAAATGTCCATAAAACACAGCCTGGAGTGAATTTGGGTTAAAAAGGGTTGGAAAATTCCCAAGGCAGCGCCTCAGGGTGTCCTCTCAGGGCCCCATCCTGTAGGTTTGGGACTGGGGCTGAAATGATCCCACAAATTCCAAAGGAGCTGCCCCACATCAACAAAAAACAACCTGAGAGCAGCACAGCTGAGCTTTTCCTCCTCTGAAGAGATTTAATGTGGTTAAATGTCCATAAAACACAGCCTGGGGTGAATTAAGGTTGGAAAATTGTTGGAAATTCCCAAGGCAGCACCTCTGGGTGTCCTCTCAGGGCCCCATCCGTGGGTTTGGGACTGGGGCTGAAATGATCCCACAGATTCCAAAGGAGCTGCCCCACATCAACAAAAAAACAACCTGAGAGCAGCACAGCTGAGCTTTTCCTCTTGTGGAGAGAATTAATGTTATTGTGTCCATAAAACACAGCCTGAAGAGAATTAGGGTTGGAAAATTCCCAAGGCAGCACCTCTGGTTGTCCTCTCAGGGCCCCATCCGTGGGTTTGGGACAGGGGCTGAAATGATCCCACAAAATCCAAAGGAGCTCCCCAACATCAGCCCCAAAAAACAACCTGAGAGCAGCACAGCTGAGCTTTTCCTCTTGTGAGGAGATTTGATGCGGTTAAATGTCCATAAAACACAGCCTGCAGTGAATTTGGGTTAAAAAAGGGTTGGAAAATTCCCAAGGCAGCGCCTCAGGGTGTCCTCTCAGGGCCCCATCCGTGGGTTTGGGACAGGGGCTGAAATGATCCCACAAAATCCAAAGGAGCTCCCCAAGATCAGCCCCAAAAAACAACCTGAGAGCAGCACAGCTGAGCTTTTCCTCTTGTGAGGAGGTTTAATGTGGTTAAATGTCCATAAAACACAGCCTGGAGTGAATTTGGGTTAAAAAAGGGTTGGAAAATTCCCAAGGCAGCGCCTCTGGGGATCCCATCCCGTGGGTTTGGGACAGGGACAGGGACAGGGGTGTCCTGAAATGATGTCACAAAATCCAGATGAGCTCCCCAAAACCAGCCCCAGCTGAAACCCGGCCTGGGGGCAGCACATCAGGTGCAGGAGGCTGAGCCTTTCCCTTTATTAAGAGATTTTGTGTAATTAAGTGTCCATAAAACACAGCCTGAAGTGAGTTAGGGTTGGGGTTGGGAAAAGGTTGGGGTTGGAAAAGTCCCAAGGCAGAACCTCTGGGGGCTCTGTGAGGGCCCCATCCGTGGGTTTGGGACAGGGACAGGGACAGGGACAGGGACATGGGTGGTCCTGAAATGATGCCACAAAATCCACATGAGCTCCCCAAAACCAGCCAGGACCACCCCCAGCTGAAACCCAGCCTGGGGGCAGCACATCAGGTGCAGAAGGCTTAATAAGGAGCCCCTTATTAAGAGATTTTGTGTAATTAAGTGTCCATAAAACTCAGCCTGAAGTGAGTTAGGGTTAGAAGAGGGTTGGGGTTGGAAAAGTCCCAAGGCAAAACCTCTGTGAGGGCCCCACCCGTGGGTTTGGGACAGGGACAGGGGTGTCCTGAAATGATGCCACAAAATCCAGATGAGCCCCCCAAAACCAGCCCCAGCTGAAACCCAGCCTGGGGGCAGCAGCAGGCTGAGCCTTTCCCCTTATTAAGAGATTTTGTGTAATTAAGTGTCCCTAAAACCCTGCCTGAAGTGGCTGTGGGACAAGGGGAGCTCTGCACCGAGCCCTGGGCTGTTCTCTCCTGCTGCTTTTCCTCTGGAAAAGGCAAGATTTTTTTAAAAATTTTTGTTTTTTCACTCTTCCAAAGCCCAGCCAAAAAGAAGGAAAAAAAAATGAAAGCAAGAGAAAAGTGCTAAGAAGTTAAATAGGGACAGCAGCAGCCCACCAGTGGCTGCACTATTTCTTGCAACATGTTATTTTCTCGTCTGATTTGTCAGAGTTTCCTGTTCAAGGCAGAAAACATCAAATTGAAGTCTGGCTTCTGCCTCCCTTCCCAGGGAGAAGGGAGAGACGATGGGGAAATATCCAGCAGAGCCTCCAGCAGCCCTCAGAGCCATCACCCCGCTTCCCTCCACGCAAAAATTCCTTCAACAGCAGGAAAAATCAGCCCCATCCTTACAGAGATGGTGGGAATAAAATAAAAGATAAATAAAATTAAAATGTCCAGGTTTCCCCGAAGGTCTGCAAGAGCCAAGCAGGACTCAGGGATTCCCCCAACGCTGCACAATTGTCTCGTTCTCACTTGGAAAAGTTCAAAAGGACACGGAAAATTAAATTGTTTTTCTGTGTGTGCTGACAGGAAACCGCGGATGAGCCGCACTGGGAAAGTTCATCCCAGGAAATCTCAGCTTTGAGCATCCAAACAACCACAGCCAATGTTTAAAGGGTTCCCTCGTGGAGTTTTCCTCTCGGAGCATCCCAGGAATCGGGGCCAGGGAAGGCTGGGATGGAGCAGGACAGCAACAATGAGTGAGGAGGAAGATTTTAAAACGCCAAATCCTTTGGGACGGGGATTATCCAGGGAAAGCTGAAACGCACCCAGAGGAGTTTGCAAACAGCGGCGTGCTGCCGCTGCCATTGCCACGACACGCTCAGAGCCCCAATCCTGCCCGAGGTTCAAGCGAGATTTTTCTATAATTTTCCTATAAAAAATGCATTTTTCCCACTCGAACACCGCCCTCTGCCGCAAGCCGGCCTCGATGCTCGATTCCCCAGCGTTGCCCGTGGCAACGCAGTTGTTGAAGGCGATAAAAATTCTGATGTCTCGGTGCTTTGGAAAATGCCAGAGCATCAAAATGCAAATGATGCAGCCTCCTGCAAAGGGCATCTGAGGTAAGGGATATGTTTAGCTCCGGGAGGAGCAGGATGGTGAGAACTGAGCCCAGCTCCCTGTGACACCTCGGGCATCTGCTGTGTTGTCACCTCCTGCCCACTCCCGCAACACTCGGGAGATTTTTTTCCTCCAGAAGCGGGGTGAAATCACCCCGAAGCGATATTTTAATCCCTTTTTCCCTGGAGCTGAGCGCTGCTCCCGTTGAGGGAAAGGCTGTTTTGCATTTATTTTGATGCATTATTTTGAGGCAGCTGCTGGGATTTGTGTTCGCCCCTCTCTGCTCCGGCCCGGAGCTGCTCGGGCTTGGCCCAAGAATTTCACAACCGGCTGCAAAACAAATTTTCCTCCTGGCCACAGCAAAAATCCTGATTTCACCCTGCCTGCCTGGGGCTCCCAGCGAGCTCTGCCCACGCTGGAGCCACAGGGAGGGATTTTTATTGGGAACAGCCATTCCCAAAGCCTGGGATCCCAAATCCTCGCAGGAGCAGCGAGAATTCCACTTGCAATTCCCTGGGCGGACCTGGTGTCCCTGGGGTGGTGGCTCCAGCCCAGCACCAGGCCTTGAAAATCTGTGGAATTGGTCCTTTCAAATTCCTTGAGGGAAAACATTGATTTCTGCTTGTCTGCTTTGCCTCAAAATGGATTTAGAGGGAAACAGCTGAGCTGGGCTGACATTAGGGATTGTGTTTTATTGGGGAGTAGGACCTGGAATCTCCCAAAAATGAACTCTGGAGCTGCTGCTGTGCTTTCCTTCAGGAATTCCAGGGGGTGCTGGATAAATCCAGATCCTTCTCTGGGATGGGGAATTTGGGGGGAACATCAGCAGCAGCGCCTTCCCTGCCGGGCTGTGGCTGCAGAAAATGAGGCAGAGCCTTCCCAGCCAGAGAGCAGAGTCAAAAAACCCCCAGCAAATCCAAAATTCCCTCCTAGGAGAGGAGCTAAGGAACATTCCAGCTCCAGGGTGTCCAGACACAACAGATCCGGAGATTAAAAGTCATCACAGCAGGCAGGGGTTGAAATCTCACCAGAGAAAAGTGCTCAGGACAATATTCCACATTTTCTTTGCTGTTGTTCCCATTTCCTGGTGCTGTCCAGCCCCCAGGAATACTGGAAAATAGGAATATAGATATGGGATGAAACACAGGGAGTTCCCAGGATCCAGGTTTCAACAATTCCATGACAGCTCCATTTTCACAGCAGTTTTAACGAGCAGAAGGCAATAAATGCAATTAAAAAGTGTTAATGAATAATTAAAGTCACATCTTAGCACAGACATGAGTCAAAAAGGGTAAAAATCCAAGGTTTGGTTAACTTTAAGTGTTTCATACACAAATAACTCCTCATTTTTTCTTGTGATGTTTACACTTGAGGGAGTATCCAGAGTTAATTACCTGGGCAGAGTTTTGTGAGATATCAACATTAAAAACTCAGATTAAAAGAGGACAATTAATAGATCAGGACAGATTATTAGGAGTATTTAACACTCCCTCAGCTGTCAAGGAGTCTTTAACACAGCAGGAAGCAGAATGGTTGGGACAGTGGGAGGTGTCCCTGGGTGATCTCCAGTGTCCCTTCCCACCCAAACCATTCCATAAAAACATTCCATAAAAACAGCCAGCGATGAAATGAGGTGAGGTTTGAGCTTTTCTGGGCCTGGGATGAATTCCTCTGGCACATTTGGGCTCCAGCCACCTCTGGGTCACGCTGCATCCCCCAGGTCAGGGTGTGCCCGTGGTGCTGCAGGGGAGGGCTCCAGCCCCGGGTTTAAAATCTTCACCTGCCTCTCTCAGGAAGTTCGGGCACCTCAGGGTTTGTGTTCCAGCCTGGAACCCATAAATGTCATGGTTTTGCAGGATTAGCTAAAAAAATCACTAGAAAACTTACTTATTTCTTGCTGTGAGATATGGATTAGAACAAGAGAAAATCAGGCTTAAAACTTAAAAGGAACAAAGAAAGTTTATTAACAAAAACTCCAAGGATAAGAAACCAGAATAAAACTTCCAGAAACCCCTTTTCTCCCTCACTACCCAACCATTCCCTTGTTCACATGACAACACAGAGATAAAAAAACTTGGTGGTTAAAACAGTCTCAATTTTTGCTATAGTATTTCCGTCAGTCTTTGTAGAGAAAAAGAAGCTCTCTTCTGCTAATCTATGGAGTTTTTTTCACAAGAAAACCATTTTTCCTCATGTTTTTCTATTTCTCTGATGCCTGGAAATTCTGCCATCAGTTCTCTCCTCCCATTTCACAGCACTCTGAGGTGTGTCATGGGCCACAGCTCCCAAACTCCTCTCGGGAAGTTTGGGCACCTCAGGGTTTGTGTTCCAGGCCAGAACTGTCGGGGTTTTGGACCATCTGCCTCTTCCCACCTGGAGACGCTTCCTGCTGCAGGAACCGGAGCCCAGCCTGGGCTGCTTTCAAGGTTTCCAGATGCTTCTTTGCATTTCCATGGCAATAAAAGCCTTCTCTGCGCTCCTGAGCTCTGTCAGGTGCATCCTGTGTTGGTTCCAAAATCCTTGGAGTCAACCTCCGAGAGGAGCATCCTGGAGCCCAAAGGGTGGGAGCCTGGCAGAGCCCGGATGGAAAAGGGGCAGGAGGATACCTGGCAACATTCCTGTCCAATTAAAGTTAATTTATTGCCCATTTTTCTCCCCGTTGCTGCTCTGTTATTAATTGTTAATGCAGCGGTGCAGTGGCTGCTGTGTGAGGAAGGGCTGCTGGGAATGGCTGGGGGAGAGAAAATGGGAATGGGAAAGGAATGGGAAGAAGCTGGGTCTGGAAAAGTGGAATCTGTGCAAAACCAGGGAGTGCTCGTGGCTGGCTCAGCTCTGCAGGCGCTGGCAGGAAATTCCTGCTCTTGGAACGAGAGGGCAAAAGGATGGCAAAGAAAATGGAATGTGAGGGGTCACCGAGATCCTGAATTACAGGGTTGTGTCCCTGTGAAATGCCGGCAGGGAAGGAGAAATCCCGGGAATGTGAATTTGCCAAACCCCGTTTAGGAGCCGTGCGCTGCTTTCCCTGTAAATAGAAACAATTCCCTGCTTCACACTGAAACCCAAAAATGCTTCACTTTTGGTGCTTTTCCATCCTCAGCCCGGTCCTATCAACCCCCCGGGGAGGTTTTAATAAAACCCAGCACTGAGTACATGGAATTAGAGGGTTGGACCCATCAGAGGGACAGAACTGAACGAAGGTGAAGGGAAAAAAAAAGACGGTGAATATCTGAACTGGAACTTTGAGATGCCTCTCCTCCAGTGGGTCAGGCTCTGTTGCCTGATTTCCAGAGGGATAAACTGTTAAAATCCCAGTGGATTGGGAAGGGGAGCCCAGGCTGTCCCAGCCCTGTGTGCTCACACAGGAGAGCTCCAGGCTGGGATTTCAGGGGAATTCTCTTCACCTCCTCTGCAGCCGAGCATTCCCACAGTTCCCAAAACCCTCCCGGGCCACAGAGCCCAGACCTTTGCAGGCTGGGGCTTGACTGGGGAAGAAATGCCAATATCCAGAGCTGAAGCCCGACTGCAATCCCGCGGTTTCGCAACTCTGGATCAGCTTACGGAGCTCTCAGAGCTCCCTCGCACTCCTGGAACCATCCCTGAGCTCAATCCTGCAGCCCCAGCTCCCTTGGACTTCTGGAACCATCCCTGAGCTCAATCCTGCAGCACCAGCTCCCTTGGACTTCTGGAACAGCCCTGAGCTCAATCCTGCATCCCCAGCTCCCTTGGACTTCTGGAACCATCCCTGAGCTCAATCCTGCAGCACCAGCTCCCTTGGACTTCTGGAACAGCCCTGAGCTCAATCCTGCAGCCCCAGCTCCCTTGGACTCCTGGAACCATCCCTGAGCTCAATCCTGCAGCCCCAGCTCCCTCAGACTTCTGGAACCATCCCTGAGCTCAGTCCTCCAGGACTCCTGGAACAGCCCTGAGCTCAATCCTGCATCCCCACTCCAGCAGGACTTCTGGAACCATCCCAAGCTCAGTCCTCCAGGGCTCCTGGAACCATCCCCGAGTTCAATCCTGCAGCCCCAGCTCCCTCGGACTCCTGGAACCTTCCCCAAGCTCAATCCTGCAGCTCCAGCTCCCTTGGACTTCTGGAACCATCCCTGAGCTCAATCCTGCATCCCCAGCTCCTGCAGGATTCCTGGAACAGCCCTGAGCTCAGTGCTCCAGGGCTCCTGGAATCATCCCCGAGCTCAATCCTGCAGCCCCAGCTCCAGCAGGACTTCTGGAACCATCCCTGAGCTCAATCCTGCATCCCCAGCTCCTGCAGGACTCCTGGAACCAGCCCAAGCTCAGTGCTCCAGGGCTCCTGGAATCATCCCCGAGCTCAATCCTGCAGCCCCAGCTCCAGCAGGATTTCTGGAACCACTCCTGAGCTCAATCCTGCAGCCCCAGCTCCAGCAGGGCTCCTGGAACAGCCCTGATCTCAATCCTGCTGCCCCAGCTCCAGCAGGATTTCTGGAACCACTCCTGAGCTCAATTCTGCAGCCCCAGCTCCCTTGGACTTCTGGAACCATCCCTGATCTCAATCCTGCATCCCCAGCTCCAGCAGGACTCCTGGAACCATCCCTGATCTCAATCCTGCAGCCCCAGCTCCAGCAGGGCTCCTTCTGCAGCTCCAGGCCGAGGGAAAAGCTCCTGGTGAAGAGGCTCCAAACCCAACAGAGCTGAGCAAAGGCAGCCCTGGGGGGCCCATCACAAAACCTGGGGTTCCAAAGCCTCTCCTGAAATCCAAAATATTTTCTAATTCTAATTCAGAGCAGAGCCAGAGCTGCCCTGACAACATCTGGCCTCCTGCCACCGCCTCACAAAACCTCTGCTGAGGCCTGGGGAGGGGGCTCTGGGTCCCTTTTTATTCAGGGGCTGCCCCGGGCCATGCTGCACATTAAAGTTCCATTTATAGACATTTTACAGAGTGTTAATAAATTTACAGAGTGTTAATAAGCAGGGGGGAATTGTTTGTTGGTGTTTCTGATGGAATCCAAGCGGGCCAAAGCTCCCCATAAAGGATCTCGGAGGCTGTGCTCACCAAACCTGACCAAAGCAGACACAGCTGTGAGGGGGGCAGGACATCTTTGAGCCATTAACTCTTCATAACGTTGAAAAAATGGGGTTTTAATATAAAATTTATCTTCAATATCAGCAGTCTGGTGTGTGAAGATCGGGGTTCTCCCACCAAGAGGGGCTGCAGGAGGCACTGGGGAGCACTGGGGTTTGGCTAGAAGGTGTCCAAGGAAGGGATTTGAATAAATAAACTCCAATAAATGACTTTATTTAGAGCATGGCCACACCCAGGGCTGGTTCCCGCTCCGTGTTGTCACCCCAAAGTCTGATTCCAACCTCCTGCTGGCTGCAAGAGGAGATCCAGGGATGCCTGGGAGGATCCTTTTCCCCTCCAGCTGCTCCAGGCAGGCACTAAGCCACCCCCAGGAATAATCCCAAGGGATTTGTCACCACCTATGGCCCCGTGTCACTGCCCAGGGCAGGCGGTTCCAGCACTTTCCATGGCACCTCTCCCATGACTCCAATCTAAAATGGAAAAAGCAGACCAAGAAACCAGAGGTTGGTGTGTGGCACCCCCAGGGGACAGGAGGTGGCCAAGGGGAGGTGACACTGGACATCTCCTGCCACGTGTCCAGGACAGTGAGGCCATCACAAATCCAGGGGACTCGGGGCTCTCTCACAGGTCAGCAAATGACAGGAAAACTCTGATTCCATGGCTGTAACAATTCCATGGCTGTGATTCCATGGCTGTGATTCCATGGCTGTAACAATTCCACGGCTGTGATTCCATGGCTGTAACAATTCCACGGCTGTGATTCCATGGCTGTAACAATTCCATGGCTGTGATTCCATGGCTGTAACAATTCCATGGCTGTGATTCCATGGCTGTAACAATCCCATGGCTGTAACAATCCCATGGCTGTAACAATCCCATGGCTGTGATTCCATGGCTGTAACAATTCCATGGCTGTGATTCCATGGCTGTAACAATCCCATGGCTGTGATTCCATGGCTGTAACAATTCCATGGCTGTGATTCCATGGCTGTAACAATCCCATGGCTGTGATTCCATGGCTGTGATTCCATGGCTGTAAGAATTCCATGGCTGTGATTCCATGGCTGTAACAATCCCATGGCTGTGATTCCACGGCTGTAACAATCCCATGGCTGTGATTCCATGGCTGTAACAATCCCATGGCTGTGATTCCATGGCTGTAACAATTCCATGGCTGTGATTCCATGGCTGTGATTCCATGGCTGTAACAATCCCATGGCTGTGATTCCACGGCTGTAACAATCCCATGGCTGTGATTCCATGGCTGTGATTCCATGGCTGTGATTCCATGGCTGTAACAATCCCATGGCTGTGATTCCATGGCTGTGATTCCATGGCTGTAACAATTCCATGGCTGTGATTCCATGGCTGTGATTCCATGGCTGTGATTCCATGGCTGTGATTCCACGGCTGTGATTCCATGGCTGTGATTCCATGGCTGTAACTCAATGTTTTAACTCATTCTGTGGCTGTAACTCCATGGCTGGAACAACCACATGATTGCAACTCCGTGGTAACTCCTTCCATGGCTGTAATTCCATGGCTGTAACTCCTTCCATGGCTGTAAATCCACGGCTGTAATTTAATGATTTTAATTCACTCCATGGTGGCAATTCCATGGCTGTAAATCCATGGTTGTAAGAATTCCATGGCTGTAACTCCATGGCTGTAACTCCATGGCTGTAATTCCATGGCTGTAAATCCATGGCTGTAGCTCAATGATTTTAATTCAATCCATGGCTGTAATTCCATGGCTGTAACTCCATGGTTATAAGAATTCCATGGTTGCAACTCCATCATTTTAACTCACTCCATGGCTGTAACTCCATGGCTGTAACTCCATGGTTGTAACTCCATGGTTTTAATTCACTCCATGAAATTCCACACCTGTAATTCCATGGCTGTAACTCCATGGTTGTAACTCCATGGTTATGACTGTGGTTGTGACTCAATGATTTTAATTTACTCCATGAAATTCCACACCTGTAACTCCATGGCTGTAATTCCATGGCTGTAACTCCATGGTTTTAATTCACTCCATGAAATTCCACACCTGTAACTCCATGGTTGTAACTCCATGGTTGTAACTCACTCCATGGCTGTGACTCCATGGTTATGACTGTGCTTGTGACTCAATGATTTTAATTTCACTCCATGAAATTCCCTGCCTGTAACTCCACGGCTGTAAGAATTCCATGCCTGTAATTCCATGGCTGTAAGAATTCCATGGCTGTAACAATTCCATGGCTGTAACAATTCCATGGCTGTAACAATTCCATGGCTGTATCAATTCCATGGCTATAAGAATTCCATGGCTGTAAGAATTCCATGGCTGTGATTCCATGGCTGTAACAATTCCATGGCTGTAACAATTCCATGGCTGTAACAATTCCATGGCTGTAACAATTCCATGGCTGTAAGAATTCCATGGCTGTAGGAATTCCATGGCTGTAAGAATTCCACGGCTGTAACAATTCCATGGCTGTAGGAATTCCATGGCTGTAAGAATTCCATGGCTGTAACAATTCCATGGCTGTAACAATTCCATGGCTGTAGCTGCACGCCTGTAACTCATCCCACAGCTGCCATCCCATGGCCGCCACCCCACGGTTTGAACTCCTGGGCTCTAACTCATTCCGTGGCTGTAACTCTGCGGCTGTAACTCAATGATTTTAACTCATTCCACAGCCATAATTCCATGGCTGTCCTGCCTCCTTCCTGCCCGGCACAGCTTCCTCCGAGCTGGTGATGTCATGGCAGCTAATGGGCTTTAATTGTGCCTCTCCGCTCGGTAACAATCAGCTGAAAGCTCATTAAGCACCAGCCTGCGGCTGCTGAGGGCAGCGCTGGCTCCTCACAAACCCTCTGGCGAGCGTCATTTTCCTTCGGAGCGCAGCAAAAGCAGTTTGGGGTCAGATCAAGGGTCCTGCAGCAGGGTGCTGGACCAGATCCAGCGTTTATGGGCTGCAGGATATTTTCCTTGACTGGAATTCGTGCCAGGGCAACCTTTCCCTTGCTGAAGGCTGCAGGAGAATTCCAAGAAGGGCTCAGGACGCCTCACCTGATGCTGGGCCAGACTTTGAGGTGCTTCAGGCTGGACTTTGGGGTGCCCCTAAGGGGGTCTGGAGCTCCCTGCTGGCACAGGAAGATGGAGAAAACCCCGGAGCTCCTTCTCCAGCCTGGTTCCAATGAATTCCAGACCGTTTCCAGCCAGAGCTGTGGGATCTGATCCCCTCTCCAAGCACCTGCACACACTGCCCCACCCTGCCGACCCACGAGGTGCAGGTGCCTTTCAAGCCCGACAGAAATGCGGTGTTTGCCTCTCAACCAGACAACAGAGCAGAAAAATCCTTAAAAGTGGAGAAAACATGGAATTCGTGACAAATTACCTGGCTCTTTGAGGTCTTTAAGGTGATGCCGTGGCATCAACAACTCCCTGTTTGCCTGCCCCTAGCCAGGGATGCTCTGGACGTCAGGAAATGGATGTGGAGCCTCCTGCTCAAGCATCCCATGGACTGTTCCGTGCTTGCGTGGCTAATTGGATTAGAGAGAAATAATTTAATGATCTGGAAGTGATGAGGGAGTGGATGGCTGATCCCAGTGGTGGCACCGTGCCAAGGGGAGCACGTCCAGCCAGCGAGATTCCACCTGGAGCTTGACAGGGATGCCGGGATGGGCCTTGGGCAGGGCAGGGAGCTCCAGGGCTGGTTCTGATCTCATTTCATGCCTTCATAGCTCCTGATTCACACAGATCTCACCGAGGCTCTGAGCAGGGTGTTAATTGTTCATTCAGCTCTTCCTGGAGCTCTGGAGCCCTTCTGTGCCTGTTCCACCGATAAAGACAGATGAGGAATCTCTGCACCAGGAATACCTTGATTTCTTCTTGTCCGAATTTCACCCTGAGGTTTTTTGGAACCAAAACTCCTAAATTCAGTGAGTTTCACTGAGATGTGAGAGATCTAGAGGTGAAAAGGGAATTTCTAGACCGTATTCCTGGGAAATGGGCTTCGCCTTGCAGGTGCCTCCCTGGAGTTCTGCAGGGAGCCCAAGGATTTCTTGGCATCCAGGGCTCTCCCAGCCTGCAAAGCGACTCATCTCTTGCTGGTCCTGCATTTGGGAATCTTGAATTCCATTGAAATCTGAATTTCTGTTGTGATTTTTGATGGGTTTTCTCACCCAAGCTGGATTTGTGCAAAGCAAGAGGTGCCCTGAGATGAAATGTGGGGTTGAGTTCCACGGGGAAAAATCCCTGTAAAGCCCAGGAAGAGGGGATTGACCCCACTGGGGGGCATGGAGAACCAGGAAAGAACCCAAAACCCTTGGATTGGGTGTTGCTTGGATCAGTGGCTTCAGACAGAGCTCCCAGACCTGGTTTCCTTGTTGTCACAAAGAAGGATTTGCTGTTATCCACCAAATAAGGTAAAGCAACAATCAATTCTCCCCAGGGCTATAATTAACTGTGTTCCCTGGGTTGTGCCAAAACCAGGGAAGAACAGAAAACCAAGGAAAACAAGTCTTGAAATGTCATTTCCTTCATCCACCCGTCAGAGCAGGCTTAGCCGGGAATTCCTGAGACCTCTGTCCTTCGAAATCCTGGAAGGTTTCCATGGCCTACCCATCTACCTTTAATTTTAGCAAGGCCCATCTATTTATTTTTAATTAGTTTCAGCAAAGCTTATCCTTAGTTAAAATCTTAACTTCTCTAAAATCCTAAATTCTTCCAAGTTTGTGTCTCAGAGCTCAGTCCCTTCTTGGGTGGTGCAGCTGCTGGGTTGTCCCAGGAATGTTTTCCTGGAAGGAAACTCCAAGTTGTTCTAAAGAAGTTGTTTGGGAGGCCTGGATCTGGGAGTGCAGCTGAGCCCTCAGCCCTGCCCTGGTGTTTTTGGCCGTGTGAGGAGCCTCAAATTCCTTGGAGCCACCCCAGGGACGCTGAGTCCGTGTCGTGCCGTGTCTCCTTGCACAACAGGGACCATCTGACTTCCACGGGACGTTGGGTCTGCACCATTTATGGAGCCCTGAGAACACGAGAGAGAGGCAGAGCAGAGCTCAGCTGCACGTCCAGGCTGGGTCTGTGTGGGCTGAGCATGGGACAGGCCTGGGAGAACCCTGGCAGCCACAGGGAGGACAAGGCACGTGGTCAGAGTGGCCGATTCCAGAAGCCCTAAACTTGTGCCTGATGGCACATCCAGCTGGTGGAGGAGCCAGGAAAATCCATCCAAAAGGAATAAAATGGAGAGGAAAGAGGACAACAGTGTGAATGTGCCCTGGGGAGTAAGAGGAGGAGCGTGAAGGGATGAGAGCAGAACACTCCCAGGACTCAGTGTCCTCCTGCTCCCTCTCTCGGGAGCTGCTTTATCTTCAGGGAAGTGTTGTCTCTTTTGGGAATGCCACTTCCAAGAGTGCAAGCAAGAACTTCCTGTGCCTTCAAACAGCCCTTCTGGTTATCTCCACTCAAACTGTTCCTCGGTTACCCGTAGAGGGGTGGCAGAACTCCTCACTCCGTTCTCCTCGCTGTGATTTCCAGGGAAGAAAGCAGAGTCTGGAGCTCTGCGCTCTTGGATCTCCTCCATGGCCCCATCACGGTGCGACTTCCCAGCGCAGGGATTAACGATGAGAAACTCGCTCTGCGGAGCCCCAGGAGGGCCATTCCCCGGCTGGGGAGCTGCTGGCACATTTATCCATGGATTCATGCTCAGCCTCCAGCTTGGGAAGGCAGAGCGTGCTCTGGCACCGCCTCTGGAGAGGTTTTGGGGTCAGGGCTCGGGACTGGGGCTCGGCACAGGCTCATTCCCCGTGCTCCTGGAGCAAACTCCGAAAAAAGGAGCTGCGTGGAGCCCAGCAATGCTCTGGGTTCTCCTTCCACTTCCAATAACCAGTGCTCTGGTTTCCATTCCAAGGAAAACCAAGGAAACCAAGGAAAACAAACCAAGGGATTGCTCCTTGAGACTGGACCCAACCAGAACCTGGCAGGAGAAGGGTTTTCCTCACCAGAATTCCTGATCTAAAGCAGTGAAAGACTGGAATTTACCCTCCTGTAAATGGGGGCTAAAGCCAGGGAAACCAGACAATTTTTGATATCCCTGGATTTTCACCAACGTTTCACCCAACAGCACAAATGATTCATCCTCTGAAACAGAGATTTCTGTTATTTTTGTTTACCTTCACCTACCAAAGAGCTGAGCTGGTGATGCTTGAGGTTTTTTCCTGCCCTGGACTTGCTAGGAGCTGTTTTGACTGAACTTTTCAAAGCTGTTCAACGAGCCTTTCATGTCAAAAGAACAAATTAAGCAAGTTTTTTAACCACTCTGCTACATCAGCCCTCGTTGTTCTGGGACAGCCAAAACTTCACAGCTTGGCCTGGTTGGTAGGAGAAGAAATCTCCTGTGCCCTTGGAGGCCTGGGGACACAGGGCTGGAATTAGAACAGTAGCTGGACTTGGGGATTATTGGGTTTTATTTATTGATTTCTTTTGTTGCTTTAACAGCAAAACTTTCTGGGGTGGCTGTCCAGGAGGAGCACTCGAAATGAGTAAACAAAGAGAACTTTTTGCTTGGATTAATGTTCTATCAAGCCAAACCCAAAAATGAAGGATGCAGCTGCTGTCATCTCTGCACCCCAGAGCTGCTCAAACCTCCAGCCATGGAGGGTTTGGTGGTCTCAGCTCAGAGAGGAACCTGAATCCAGCCAAAAATCCCAATCCATCTTTAGGGGGAAAAGAGAATCCCAGAAATGCTGAATATGGAAAAGATCTCCAGGAGTCCAAGCTGTGCCCGATCCCCACCTTGTCCCCAGCCCAGAGCCCTGAGTGCCACATCCAGGCTTTGGACACGTCCAGGAATGGTGGCTCCAAACCTCCCTGGGCAATTCCAGTGCCTGAGCTCCCTTTCCATGGAGAAATTCCTGCTGATGTCCAACCTGAGCCTCCCCTGGCCCGGCCTGAGGCCGTTCCATCTTGTCCTGTCAACAGAACTGCCTTTCCCAAAGCTCAGCTTTCCCCTCAGGCATTCCTGTTTAATCCCTTCTCCTCCCTCCTGGATGGATTCAATTCTCCTGTGCATCCTGGAGAAGAAAAGCTCTCCATCACATTGAAATGCAGAGCTTCCTCATTAGAATTTAATTTGCAGCGATAGAGAGGAAATTATCCTGTCAGTGCCGAGAAAAGAAACAGAGATTGAGGGCAGGAGCTGGTTGATAAATCATAGCAAGGACTTTCAGAGGCTTAAAATGAATATTTGGCTGGTGGAGGTTGGAGCAGAGCTTCAGAATGACCCCCCATGGAAGGGACAGATGGCCCCCATGACAGCAGGAGCCCTCCCTATTTTTTCGGAGTAGCTGGAGCAGTTGCCATGGCAACCCCCATTGCAACAAACCCCAGAAATGTCTTTGCAATTAATTCCTGAAAAACCTAGGGAGTGGGATGAGTTTCTTGAAGAGACTGAGACTCCTGCGTTGGCATTTTCCTGGTGGGCGTTGTTCTCCTGCCAGACACTCCACCAGCAGCGGGTGAGAGCTGTCCCGAGCTCTGAAATGTCTTGGGAATGGGGAATTTGTCAGTTTTTAACCCTTTTCCAGTCCTCCCAGCAGGAGATGAGTATTCCATGTTCCACAAACATCTTGGGAGAGGAAAATCTCCATCACCCTCCAAAGAGAGCGCGGCACCACTTCCTCAGCAGAGGTGCCAGGGACACCAAACACCAAACCAAAAATGCATTTCACTGCCTCATTCCCATCTGGAACCTCTGGAGTGCCACAATCCCGTCTCCTTCGGCTGTGAGTGTCCCAGAGGTTGAGGGAAGGCAGCTCCGCAGCCCACCAGAGCTCGGGCTGGAGCTCGGATTCATTCCAGCCTGTGGGAAACCATCTCTCCCGACCTGCCTTGGGATTTTCCATCTTTCCCATCTTTCCCTCCTGGATTTCTGCAGTGCCATGTCCAGACCTGAACTTTTTGCTCAGTGCAACTGAGTTTTGCATATTAATTTTTTTTTTTTTTTTGGAGTCACTTCCTTCTCTTTTTCCAATCCTCTGCTGCCTTTGAACCTCTGATTCCTCCCAGGGGATGTTTCACAATTTTTCCATGCCTTCCCGAAGCGTTCCTCCTCGTGCACTGCCCCTGTTGCCACATCTTTCTGGAGATGGGATTTTTCTTGCTCTCCCCAAGCCTGAATTCCAGAGCTCCCTCCCTTTGACGTCTCTCTGGGTTTTGTTTCCCCGTTTCCCCCACTGGGGAAGGATTATCCCGTCTGAGGTGTGGGGATATGGAATTCTGGGGAAGGGATTTTGGAGTTTTTGAGGGGAAAAAAACGCCATTAGCGGTGAGAGACCTGTCTGGGGTGAATCAGAGCACTTTGATGTTGTGGCTGTCCACACTGGGCAGCTCCAAATTCCCAAATCCCCGGAGCAGGTCAGGACTGGACCAAGGCGTGTCCCAGTCCTTCCACACCCCCACGGATCACGAGGAGCTGCAGCTCCTCCAGCGAGCCTGGGGCAGCCGGGATTACCTGGATTACCCAGACCTGGGATAAGCTGCAGGAAGCAAATTTAGCCTGACTGAAATTCAAAGGAGTAGAAATGTGTGGAAAATAATCTGGAAGTGTGGCCAAGTCTTTCATTCAGCAGAGCTGCATTAAAGACCATAGAGAGGAAAGATGTGTTGATAGCCATGTAACTCCTCTAAAATAATTGTTATATTGCCTTTCAATTTAAAATAATTATTAGATTGTCTTTTAAATTTAAAATAATTATTATATTGCCTTTTAAATACTATTATATTAACTTTAAATTTAAAACAAATATCATATTGGCATTTAAATTTGATCTTTTTCGTCTTCCTTTAATTTCCATTCAAAAAAAAAAAAAAAAGCTTTTCTGATCCATCCTTTTATATTTCCCAAGTCCCATGTGCCTTGGCTCATCCCAAGTTGTTTTCCCATTTCAAACCTTCCCAATTTTTGTTCCCCTTCCAGGCAGTGCCATTTCCACCTGACAGACAGGAGGCTGTCTTTGAGCTGAGCCCTTTCTGTGAATCCCGAGCACATTTAGTCCTTCCAGCCTCCCAAAAAAAACCCTCCCTGGAGGAATTTGCTGCAGCTCCTCAGCATCACGTTGCTAATGAAGTGTCTATAAAGAGATGCACAGCATTCCCTGCGAGCGGCGGCAGCTGGGGAACAGCGGGAATGCTGCAGCTCCCAGCTCTGCCCCACGGGCCGGCGTTATCCATGGCCATTCCCATCCCATCCCATCCCATCCCATCCCATCCCATGGATCCCATCCCATGGATCCCATCCCATGGATCCCATCCCATCCCATGGATCCCATCCCATCCCATCCCATGGATCCCATCCCATCCCATCCCATCCCATCCCATGGATCCCATCCCATCCCATCCCATCCCATCCCATGGATCCCATCCCATCCCATCCCATGGATCCCATCCCATCCCACCCCATCCCATCCCATCCCACCCCATCCCATCCCACCCCATCCCATCCCATCCCATCCCATCCCATCCCATCCCATGGATCCCATCCCATGGATCCCATCCCATCCCATCCCATCCCATGGATCCCATCCCATCCCATCCCATCCCATGGATCCCATCCCATGGATCCCATCCCATCCCATCCCATCCCATGGATCCCATCCCATCCCATCCCATGGATCCCATCCCATCCCATCCCACCCCATCCCATCCCATCCCATGGATCCCATCCCATCCCACCCCATCCCATCCCATCCCACCCCATCCCATCCCATCCCATCCCATCCCATCCCATCCCATCCCATGGATCCCATCCCATTCCCACCTGACCTCCAGCATCCCTGTCCCAGCAGAGGTTCCCACATGGATTCTGCATGGATGATGGGATCATGGGGATGGGATAAAAATCTTCCCACACTTGGCCACCTTTGGTGGCTCCAGAGGTGAAAATCCACTCACTGCCACGTCCAACAGGGACAGCCTTTTCCCTGGATCTGGATGGAGCTCCCACCAGGTTCCTCTCCTCCACAGGTGACACTTTGTGTCCCTGCCATTTGTCCCGTGCCGGTGTGGCAGTGCCAGGGTTGCCACGCCACTGTTCCCCAGCCAGGGGTGGGAACATGGAGCAGAGCCTTCTGTTCCTCCCTTGGCAACCACGGAGTTCCCTCTGTGACCTCGGCACTGCAGGGGCCACCCAGAGAGGAATCCCAGCATGGTTTGGGTGGGAAGGGACCCTGAAACTCATCCTGTCCCCAGGGTCACCTCCACTGTCCCAGGGTCACCCCCACTGTCCCCAGGGTCACCTCCAATGTCCCCAGGGTCACCCCCACTGTCCCAGGGTCACCTCCCACTGTCCCCAGGGTCACCCCCACTGTCCCAGGGTCACCCCCACTGTCCCCAGGGTCACCCCCACTGTCCCAGGCTGCTCCAGCCCCAATGTCCAGCCTGGCCTTGGGCACTGCCAGGGATCCAGGGACAGCCACAGCTGCTCTGGCAATTCCAGCCCAGCCCCTCCCCACCCTCCCAGGAAGGAATTTCTCCCCATATCCCACCCATCCTCTGGCAGTTTAAAATGGGAATGGGAACGACTCAACTCAATCTTTTAGTAGGATGAGGAATGAGCTGGTTTGGAAAGGGTCACATCCTGCCGTGCTCCCTGGCAGGGTTCCTGAATGTTTTTAGGATGCCCAGCGTTGCTGCAGGGCTGCAGTGCCAGGCTGGGCTCGTGTCTAGCCTGACCTTGGACGCTTCCAGAGATGAGGAATCCACGTCCTCCCTGGGCAAGCTGTGCCAGTGCCTCCCCATCCTTGTGTGCAGGAAGGACCTTGAAGGACCGCGGCACAAGCGCTGAGGCGATGGGATTTGTGAAAACCCAAACATTTTCCACTGGAACGCCTCCCCTTTCCCGGCAGAGGTTTATTTTGGACGGCCCTGGCTCGCAGGCTGCTGCATTTCTCCTGCTGCCTTTCCCTGCAGTGATGTAATGCTGGAGCGAGCGCACGTTCCCAGACATCTGCATCCGCAGCACGGGGACACGTGCGGGGACAGCGGGGGGTGAAGCACCTCCGAGAGGGCTCAGCCACCTTCACCTCGCTGCTCCCGCAGCCCCATCCCCAGGGAATGCGCATCTGCAGAAATCAGGAGGGTTCAGAGCTTGAAAATCACAAAAAATGTTGTTGTTTTTTTTGCTGGAGCTGGTGTGGTGGCTTGTGGAGGGTGAGCTGGTCCAGCTCTCAGACCATGGTTTGGCTCAGCTCTGTTAAAAGCATCCCCTGTTTTGGTCAGATGTCTGTCTGTGGTTGGCCCCACTCCTTCCCCGGCCTCTGTGGGGTCTGCAGGAGGGACCTGCACCTTCTCCCATCTCCCCTTCTCTCCTGTCCCACCCCACTGAAGGACTGAGGGAGTTCTGTCCCTTTCCTTGTGGTTTAAAAATCCAGCTTCCAGTGGAATGTGGATGGGAACACCCCAGAGCCTGGATGGGATGGGATGGGAACACCCCAGAACCTGGATGGGAACACCCCAGAGCCTGGATGGGAACACCCCAGAGCCTGGATGGGATGGGAACACCCCAGAGCCTGGATAGGAACACCCCAGAGCCTGGATGGGAACACCCCAGAGCCTGGATGGGATGGGAACACCCCAGAGCTTGTATGGGAACACCCCAGATCCTGGATGGGATGAGAACATTCCAGAGCCTGGATGGGAGCACCTCAGAGCCTGGATGAGAACACCCCAGAGCCTGGATGGGATGGGAACACCCCAGAGCCTGGATGGGATGGGAACACCCCAGAGCTTGTATGGGAACACCCCAGATCCTGGATGGGATGGGAACATCCCAGAGCCTGGATGGGAACACCCCAGAGCCTGGATGGGAACACCCCAGATCCTGGATGGGAACACCCCAGAGCCTGGATGGGATCACCCCAGAGCCTGGATGGGAACACCCCAGAGCCTGGATGGGAACACCCCAGAGCCTGGATGGGAACACCCCAGAGCCTGGATGGGATGGGAACACCCCAGAGCTTGTATGGGAACACCCCAGATCCTGGATGGGATGAGAACATTCCAGAGCCTGGATTGGAACACCCAGAGCCCGGATGGGAACACCCCAGAGCCTGGATGGGATGGGAACACCCCAGATCCTGGATGGGAACACCCCAGAGCCTGACCCAGACCACCCTCCCTCCCTCCCTCCAGCCAAACAAACTCTCCACCAGCTGTGGAGCTCCGAGGCCGAGCCAGAAGCGCTGCCAGCCCCTGACAGGAGGTGATCTATGAGCAGTTCCGTGTTTGATGGCTCATGGCAGAGGGAATTCAGATGAAGGCAAGAAGGGAAACATCAGGAAAAGCAGGGGAGCCCTGCAGGAGGCAGCTCTGTGAGTAATGCTGCCTCCTGAGCAAAGCTTCAGCTGCTGCAGAAACAACAATAAATCCTGTCCCACTTCATCCAGAGGACAGAGCTGAGCCCACTTGGCCTGGCCAAGACACAGCTCAGGAAAAGAAAAAGGAAAAGGAAAAAGAAAAGGGGGGAAAAAAAGGGGGAAAAATAAGGGGGGGAAAAAAACTCCTCCTTGTTGGTTTTCAGCCCAGAGTTCTCAGAATTTGATTTTCTATGGGAAAAAAATATTAAATTTCTCCCAATCTTTGCCCAGGGAACAGGGATTATAATTTCTCTGCCTGTCTCTGTCACCCCAGCATTTGTAATCTCTCAGCACTCCCTGCTGGGGAAGGTCTGGGCCTCCCACCCTTCCCAGTGCAGGGAACACCAGAACAGCCAAACCCAGTGGGACCCTGGGCACCCGAAAAATTCCTCAAACTCTGTGTCCTGCTGGATTTTGGGGGCCTGAGGCAGAGCCATAACTGGGTGATGGGTGGAGCTGCCCAGGAGAGCTTGGCTTCCTCCCTGGAGAGCTGTAAATCCAAAGTGCTGGCCAGGAGAAATGCCAGATGATCCCTCTGCTTCCCTGGCCTGGCCAGGAACCGCATCCAGCGGGCACCGCCGTGGGACAGAGGGGGATCAGCCAGGCCAGGACTGGTCAGAGGTCCCAAAAACAGACCTGGGCTTGTTTAGTCTGGAAGTGCTGCAGGGGAGACGTGGTAACAGCTCTGAGCAATGTGGGAGAGGAGGCTCTGTGAGGAGAGCACAGTGTTCTCCACATCTTGGGAAGGGTGATTTGGGGTGATTTAGGGTCATTGAGGAAGAAAACCCCGATGGGAGAGTCGGGAAGTCCTGCAAGTGGAGCTTGGGTGGGTTTTTATCAGAGGTTGAGGGGTCTGGCCAGGCTGGTGTCCATGGGGACGTGGGTGGCATCATTGACACATCCTGGGGTGTCCCTGGTCCAGAGAACTTTGAGGCCACAGTTCCTCCTCAGAAATTTTGGGGGATGATCCCCACCTGTGCCACCGTGATGCCCACGAATTCCAGGACACGGCCACGGTGTCACAATGTCACATTGTCCCTGCAGGATGCCAGCAAGAAAAGCCCTCGAAGAAACTCTGGAAAGGGAAAATCCTGGCATTCCTAATTCCTGCTGTGTCCCTCTCACTCCCAGCCACACAGGGCATCCTGAGGGCTCAGCACCTGCTCCCAGCCCTCACTGGAGAAAGGATCAAGGTGTGGAACCAGCACGGAAATCCCATGGAGGCCGTGTGGGTTTGATGGGAAAGTGCTTTGGGAGCGAAACCAGAGCTGGGTGGTTCTTAAAATCAGGGGGGGAAATGAGAGAGAGCATCTAACACATCCAGTAAAAACTGGAGTAATTATTGCTGGCTGGGGACACGGGCAGGACAGGGTGGCACCGCCTGTCCCAGCCACCCATGGGCCACAGAGTGTCCCCAGCAGCCTGATTTCAGAGCCATGGGGGTTTGATGTGAATCTGGAGCTGGGTGGTTCCTAAAATCAGGATAAAATGAGGGAGAGCATGAGCTAACACATCCAGTGGTCACACAAGAGGGTGACACCACCTCTCCCACCCATGGGCCACAGAGTGTCCCCAGCAGCCTGATTTCAGAGCCATGGGGGTTTGATGTGAAAGTGGCGGTGAAACTGGAGCTGGGTGGTTCCTAAAATCAGGATAAAATGAGCGAGAGCACAAGCTAACACATCCAGTGGTCACACAAGAGGGTGACACCACCTCTCCCACCCAGTGTCCCCAGCAGCCCAATTCCAGAGTGCTGATCCCAGCTGGATCTCACCTTCCTGGGACAGCAAACTGGGAATTGCTCCTTCCCAGAGCTGCTGTCGCCCTCCCCGTGCCTCAGGGCAGGGACTCTGAGCGTGTTCCCTCAGCTCTGCCGTTCCCAAATACCGGCCAGGAGCACAAAGATCCATCTGCAGGGGTCTCTGGTGGCCCAGGAGCACAAAGATCCATCTGCAGCTGTCCCTGGTGGCCCAGGAGCACAAAGATCCGTCTGCAGCTGTCCCTGGTGGCCCAGAACGTCACCAGGAGGGAGCTGGCTGCTCTCCACACCCAGGCACACCAGGAGCAAACAGTTGCTCCGGTTCTGAGTGGGGCTGCACAAACCATCGGGCACCTCATTAATCTTGTGGTTAATTCTCTGCAGGAGGCTGGCTGCAAGGAGGAATAAATTCTCTGTTTTAATTACAGGAGGAACAACCAGAGTGGCCTTTCCAGCTCCTTTTCATGCCTTGCTGGTGGCAATCTGTTGTCAAAGTTGCTGTCCCTGGGTGTTTTTCCCCTTTTTTTTGTGATCCAGGGGGCACAGACCAGCACTGATTCCAGCAGATCCTGAAATCAGCGGCTCCTAAATCCTGGAGAAACCCAGGAAAACCCCTGGTCAGGAGCTCAGCCTCCTCCAGCTCCTCACCAGCACCCCTGAGGCTGTAAATGCCCCAAATCCCCATCTCTGCCCTCTCCTCCCTCACAGGGAGCTGGGAACGGCTGGAGGAGCTCGGGCTGGAGCGAATCCCAGCGCTCTCACTGATGTCTCCAGGCTGTCCCAGCTCTGAGCTCCAGGAAGGGCAGCAGCAGGGCTTGGCAAAGGTCACAGCTTGGCTTTTCCTGGGATTCAGCCCTTCTTTTGGCTCTGGATCCAAAGTGCCCCAAGGCAGCTCCAAATCCTCGCTCTGCCCGGCATTCCTGGCTCCAGGCAGGGCTGGAAGCACCCCAGACCTGCTGGGATCCATCGGCCGGGCTCTGCCCTCCTTCCAGCCCCAGCAGGAGGAATTTCTTCCCCCTGGGGCCTTTCTCTTCCTCTGCTGCTCTGCTCTGACTTTTCCCTGGCAAAATAAAGTGGAAAGAGCTGATCTCAACACCCTCAGTCCCCCCCCGGCCACGGGACCAATTCTGTGGTTGTGGGGACACAGCCCAGCCTGCCAATTAATTAATTAATCAATTAATTAACAGGGAGGAGAATTTACCACCGGATTTTCCCCCTCTCCACGTGGATTCAGGCACACACGATGCTCCCAAACCCCTTTTGCTCTCCAAATATCACCAGGAACAAGGCACAGCAGTGAAATCCCCGGAGATTTTCCCCTCTCTTGCAGCACACGGGAGATGCCCAAGCCAGAGGTGGAACACCAGGCACAGCTTTTGGCACGGGAAAGGAAAACAGTTTTATTTTTCCAGGCTTTTTTTTTCCCCCCACTTCTTTGGCTCCATCACATTAATCACGAGGCTCTGTGGCCACTGCAGGTCTCAGCAGAGCGGGGAAAGCGTCTCACACACGTCTGGAGAGGGGGAGGCTGGAGTTTTCCTCCTCTCTGCGTCCACAGACACCTCATTTCTGAGCTCCACGGGCTTTTCTGGCCACGCTGGGCCTTGGGCCGCTGCCTCATCCCAGGGAAGCAGGTGATGATGATGTGCTGATCCCGAGATCCAGTGAAAAAGGCAATTATTTGTTTTGGAGCAAGCGCGGAAAACTCGAGCCTCAAAGCCCAGCGGGCAAACAACAGCAGAGCAGCAAACAGAGGCCTGGTCCTGCCAGGTTCGCTCAAATAATCGCTGTTTTCTCCCAGGCTGGGCCTGCAGGGCTCGGGTGCTGCTCTTGGACACTTCCAAACCCCCCGATGAGCTGGGGCTGGGCTGGGGCTCCCACCCCGGAGCAAATCCTTCCCTTCATCAGCTGTTTTTAACAGCAGCGAGGCCTGGGCCTTCGGATGGGCCTTGCCATGTTGAAGGAGGAGTTGTGTGGGGTTGTCATTCATTATTTCTGAATTCTTGGCTCGACAAATCGGATTTTTTGCTTCTTTCTCCCCTGACAAAGGCGAGGGGAGGATAATTTTCCCAACTCCCCTCCCGGTGTGGATTTCCTGCAGGGTTAAATGCTCCAGTGCTTCACAAGGGGTTTAGGAAGCCAGGGAGAGAGCCAAGGGTTGGATTTTTGGAGGAGTGGAGAGGAGGGGATGAGGTTTGAGATTGTCACCAGGCCATGGGTGAAACACCAGCCCTGCACAGCCTCATGATGTGGCCTGAGCTGCCCTGGAGCCAGCAGGGACATCCCCGTCCCGGGGGGCACCAACAAAAGCTCCTGGAGGATGCTTAGAGTTGGAACTCTTAACATGATTCAAAAAAAATATAAAATGTGTCGTTAAAAAATCCCGAAACAACTTTTCCAAACTGGGAGAAATCTGCAATTACGCTGGGTTTTTATTTTTTCTTTTATTCTTAGGCTTAAACCAATGTCCTTTAGCTCTTGCCAAGGGAAAAACAAAGAGATAAATGCAAGAGGAAGGTGGCTGGAAATGAGACGTTCCTCAGAGCTGTCCTGAACGGGTGGAATTCTGCTCAGCTCCGTTGGTTTCTGAGCTGCACCAATTAGTGCTGGCTGAGGATCCTTCCCTGAGTTTCTCCCCTCTCTGATTTTTTCTTTAATTGCTGTTTCTGGCTATAATTGTGCAGAGAGGCCCATTAATATTCCCCAGTAAATCAGGGATTCACTGGAGCAGCTGCAGGGTCCTGGCCTATTAAGGAGCCCTGAAACTCCCCTTGGAAAGCTCTGCTTGGAGTTATAATTTTAATTTCCATCATTTACGCTGAGATTTTCTCTAATGGAGCATCCACCTCAGGCTGGTTTTGCTTTTTAAGGGGTGAGGGAGGGAGGGAGGGGACTTCAGCCAAAACAATTCAGCAGTTTCGAAGAGCAAAGTTAGAAGGATAAAAAATTCTCTTGTTTTCCCCAGCCTGGTTATTCCAGCCAATGTTTGTCCAAAATTTGTGACCTCCCCGTGATTCCCATGGAGGGATTTTATTCCCATTAGGAGGATCCAGATCCTACAGCTCCAACAGCAGAGTCCTGGCCTCCCCCTGCCCTCGAGGATCCGCTGGTTTGGGGTCTTGAACGTGAAAATTTTGGAGTTAAATCCACTGGGAACAATGGGCAGGGTGGAGCATGGAGAGTGGGAACAGAGTGAAAGGTATAGGGATATCCCCAGGGATTTGGGATGGATGCAGAGCTGGTGGGGTGGGAATGGAAAGGGGAACAGAATTAGAGATAAAGGAATATTCCCAGGGATTTGGGATGAATGCAGAGCTGGTGGGGTGGGAATGGAAAGGGGAACAGAATTAGAGAAATAGGAATATCCCCAGGGGTTTGGGATTGGGGATGGACATGGAGCTGGTGGGGTGGGAATGGAAGAGGGAACAGAATTAGAGATAAAGGAATATTCCCAGGGATTTGGGATGGATGCAGAGCTGGTGGGGTGGGAATGGAAAAGGGAACAGAATTAGAGAAATAGGAATATCCCCAGGGATTTGGGATTTGGGATGGACACGGAGCTGGTGGGGTGGGAATGGAAGAGGGAACAGGGTTAAAGGTATAGGGATATCCTCAGGGATTTGGGATGGATGCAGAGCTGGTGGGGTGGGAATGGAAAAGGGAACAAAATTATAGAAATAGGAATATTCCCAGCGATTTGGGATTTGGGATGGACATGGAGCTGGTGGGGTGGGAATGGAAAGAGGAACAGTGTTATAGAAATGGGATATCCCCAGGGATTTGGGATGGACATGGAGCTGGTGGGGTGGGAATGGAAAAGGGAACAGAATTAGAGATAAAGGAATATTCCCAGGGATTTGGGATGGATGCAGAGCTGGTGGGGTGGGAATGGAAAAGGGAACAGAGTTATAGAAATAGGGATATCCCCAGGGATTTGGGATTGGGGATGGACACGGAGCTGGTGGGGTGGGAGATGTGATTCCATCCAGGATCAGCTGCACAAAGGGATGGGAAGAGGCGCACTGGGAAAAACTCCTGGAGTGGGAGCCAGGGCACGGGGAGGGAGCATCCAGGGCAAGAGAAGGATGTGAACAGTGCCAGGGATTTAGGGATGCTCCAGCAGGGAAGGGAGAGGGCAGGGAAGAGGCTGCAGCTTCGTTGGATCATTCAGTGGGAAATGGGTGAGAAACCAAGGCAGGAGACGTCCAAGCCCTGCTCCTTTCCTTTTTTTTTTAGGACAATTTTCCCTCTTTTTAGGATCACTTCCACTCTTTTTAGGACAGCTGGATTCCACTTCCATGATTCTGTGCTGTTCATCTGCATTTTATTTTGTTATCAGTCAATAAATCCCTGTGTTCACAGTTGGGGCTTGTGAAGCAAAACACTTCAAAGTCATAAAACTAACTATGGGGAAAAAAATCATAAAATATGAAGCAATATTTGAGAATTCCACACTCAGATATTCATGTTTTCCAACAACAAATCTGCTCGGAGAGGATTTTTTTCCAAGAGATGTTGCAATATTTTTGGCATTCAGAAAAAGTGTTCCAGGAACAAAGTCCTTTGTGAGCCTCCAGCCAGCTTTATCCTCAGATTATAGATGGGAAACTGAGGCACGGGGATGGGGAGTTCCCCATGGTCCATGGGCCCAGAATTCCCACTGTTATCCCAGTAAAACCAGTTTAAATGGGATAAAACTCCCCAGCAGAGGTGAGCACTGCCTTTTATCTCCCATCAAATGTTAAATGTCCTCTTTCAAACCCATTCTTTTCCAAACCCATTCCTTTTTCCAAACCCATTCCTTTCCAAACCCATTCCCTGCTCCAATTTCACTCGGGGAGAAATGGGAATTCTCACTGATCTCGGAGGAAATTGCTTTCCCTTTTGTTAGGAATAATTAGGAATGCAATTTATCCCCCCTTCCCTAATTACGAGTGCAGGAGGATCCATTTGCCTCGTTAAATATTTATTGTTCCAGCCTAGGTAGGAAGGAGCTCAGCCCTGGAAGTGCAGCCTTGGAAACCCATCCCTGTTTTCCAGAGCAATAATTTCATCTCGGATCACTTTCCCCACTCAACCTGCAGCACAAATCCGCTGGGATTTTATAAACTTTTACTGCTGCTGGCTTTGGGGCTGCAAAAACCTGGAATTTCAGCCTCTTGGCTTGAGGATCAAGAGTGAAACTGAAGCGGGGAAGATCCCCGTGCAAGGCTGGAATTTATTCCGTGGGGTTCTTTATAAATCAAGGACGATTTCGTGTCCATCCTGCTCGTTCCCGTCTGGAGTTTGTGGTGGAGCCATCCAGGATTTGAATCATGTGTGAAATATTTCTGTCCATCTGCTCCAGCAGGAGAAGAACGAGGCTTCCAAGAGCTGCTTTTGTCCGTAATAAATCTCCAAGGGAAGCCCAGCAGATGTGGAGGGTGGGTGCTCCACGCAGACCTTCGGCCGCGTCCTGCATTGTTCACCCAGGACCTCAGCTCCGAGGAAGATTCCCAGAATTCTTGGATTGCTTCAGCTGGGAGCAACTGAGAAAACATCTTGGGCTGTTTGACCCATTGGGTCGTGAAAATAAATATTTGGAGGGGAGGAATTTCTGTGGGATATTTCCCAAATCCAAGGGCTCGCGAGGTGACGGGTCTGGGCCGTGCCCGTGGCAGGGGGACCTGGGGACAGCACCACCGGTGGCTTTTCCAGCAGCTGCTGTTCCTCTAGAGCAGCTCCAGGGCACAGAGGCCGGGGTCACCCAGGGAAGGGATTTCTCCCATTGAGGATGAGGAGGAGGAGGGAATTTCATGGATAAAGCACAGATTGGTGCTGCAGGAGCTCACAGCGATGTGACCCCACAAAAACAACATTTCTGTGGGGCTGGGTTGGGTTTAGAGCCAGACCCTGCTGGCAGAGCCTGGAGAGCCTGGTCCATGGGCCCAGAATTCCCGCTGTTATCCCAGTAAAACCAGTTTAAACGGAATTAAACTCCCCAGCAGAAGTGAGTGATGCCTTTTATTTCCCATCAGATGTTAAATGTCCTCTTTCAAACCCATTTCTTTCCAAACCTGCTCCAATCTCACCGTGTTTGAGCACGTGGAGCCTGCTTTGCCCTAGGGTCAGCATGGTGGTCTTGGAATTGCTCTCCCAGCCTGGATTAACTGGGAAAAGGGAAAGAGCGAGTTCAGCTTTCTGCAAAGGATCCTGTCTGGGATTGTTGTGCTGTCTGCCTTCGGATAGGCAGGAATTGAGCAGGGCATGGGGAGGGTTCTGTAGTCATGGAATGGCTTGGGTTGGAAGGGAACTTAAATCCCATCCCATCCCATGGATCCCATCCCATCCCATCCCATGGATCCCAACCCATCCCACCCCTGCCATGGCAGGGTCACCTCCCACTGTCCCCAGGGTCACCCCCACTGTCCCCAGGGTCACCCCCACTGTCCCCAGGGTCACCCCCACTGTCCCAGGCTGCTCCAGCCCCAATGTCCAGCCTGGCCTTGGGCACTGCCAGGGATCCAGGGACAGCCACAGCTGCTCTGGCAATTCCAGCCCAGCCCCTCCCCACCCTCCCAGGGAACAATTCCTGCCCAAGATCCCACCCAAATCTCCCCTTTGCCAATCTCAAGCCATTCCCTGGGTCCTGTCCCTGCAGGCCTTGTCCCCAGTCCCTCTCCAGCTCTCCTGGAGCCCCTGCAGGCCCTGGAGGGGGCTCTGAGCTCTCCCTGCAGCTTCTCCTCTCCAGCTGAGCACCCCCAGCTCTCCCAGCCTGGCTCCAGAGGGGCTCCAGCCCTGGAGCAGCTCCAGGGGCTCCTCTGGGCTCTCTCCAGGTGCTGCTGATGTTGGAATTCCCAGGGCTGGGGCAGCTCTGCAGGTGGGGAATCACCTGAGCAGGGCACAGGGGAGGATCAGAGTTTCTTGCTGGTTCTCCAGCCTGTTCTGAGAAACCATGAGAGTTCTTGGGTGAGTTTTTTATTTTTTTGATGTTTTTTTGTGGGCAGTTTCCCCCTGTACCCACCTGGTTTGGGGATGGGGAACCCGGCAGAGTTTGTCCGAGCATCAAGACCTCCTCAGTCCCCATCCCCTCCTCCTGACCCGACAGATCCAAACCAAACACGAGGAGACACAGCTTTTTTTGGGAGCACAGCTGTTGGCACACGCACATCAAAGGCTTGGAGAGGCCTCTGTGCCTCCTGGAACCTGCCCCTGCCTTCTCCTGGCTCCAGGGGCCGCTTCCTCCTCGGCCGGATTTCCCTGCGGGACCTGTTGCTGGGTGAAACAGCAAGATTTTATCAGCTCCCACTGCGCTTCCCAGGTGTGGCAGGCACAGCTGGCTGGGCCCTGCAGCTCCCAGAACGCTTTCCAAGCACTCCTGATTTAATTTTCCGACAGTTGTTATCTCTCATCTGCGAACACCTCCAGCCTGACGCTCCGTGTCCTGCGGGTGAGGGGAGCAGCGGTGAAATCAGCAGCGCTAAAGTGGAAGTTTCCTGCTGGAGCTGCAAATAAAGCTCCCTCCACAGCCAGGGCTGCTGTCCTGATGTGACTCCACACACCGAATCCTTCTGGCAGCTTTGGAAACTGCTCAGAGCCCAACATGAGCTATTCCTCCTCCAGGTGACTCTTTCCAGCTGTGCTGTCCCCACTGCCTCCAAGATCGCTGCTTTCCCTGGGGTTGGGAGCAGTCAGATGAGTTCTTTCCATCCCTGGAAGTGCCCCAGGCCAGGTTTCACCGAGCTTGGAGCCACCAGGAGCAGTGGGAGGTGTCCCTGCCACGGCAGGGGTGGCACTGGATGGGATTTAAGGTCCCTTCCAACCCAACCCATTCTGGGATTCTGGGATTGAAAGGGGCTCAGGCTGGAGCAAAGGAGGCTCAGGGGGAATTTCTGGCTCTGCACAAGTCCCTGGCAGGAGGGGACAGCCGGGGGGATTTGGGATCTGCTGCCAGGGACAGGGACAGGAGGAGAGGGAACGGGCTCAGGCTGGGCCAGGGGAGGCTCAGGGGGGACAGCAGCAGGAATTTCCCCATGGAAAGGGGATCAGGCCTTGGAACTGCTCAGGGAGGTTTGGAGTGCCCAGCCCTGGAAGGGTTTAGAAGCGCCCTGGATGTGGCACTTGGGGACATGGTCAGTGCTGGCCATGGCAGTGCTGGGTTAAAGGTTGGACTCGATGATCTCAGAGGGCTTTTCCAGCCTTGATGATTTTGTAATTCCATAAAGGCATCAGAATCTGGCCCTTCTGAGCCATGTCCAGTATCCAGCAGGGCTCTGTGACCCCTTCTAAACCCACCTTGGGTGCCTGAGGGCTCCAGGGTGTTTTATCCTTGGAAATATCCAGTGCCACCACTCCCATCATATGACATGAGCCACTTCTCACCTCCTGTCTCAATCCCCTGCTGGCTCCATTTCTGCTGCCATCCTGCCTCCCAAAATTCAAATTCCACCCCTGGACACGTGATAAGATTAATGATAAAGTCACATCTATCCATACATCAGCAGAGCAAACAGCTGGATTCACACTCAGGAACATCATAGGAATATCATCCAGGAGTGATGATTTGACTGGAATCAGAGATAATGTGTTTAAAGGCTTGTAAAATCTGACCTGAATTGCTTTGGGGTTGTTATTACTGCCAGTGGATTGAAGCTGGGAGCTGCTGACACCAAAACATAAGTCCCATAATTAGTAACAAACAGCAGCGTGGTGGGGTTTGTTTTATTACCTCATAATTTGAACCAGAAACTGCTGGTGGTGTCTTCTGGGATAAAAAAACAATGCTCTGCTCCAGAGAGTTTCAGAGGAATATGCTGGATTTGATGGAAATGAAGGAACAGGCTCCAAGGCCTGGAGTTTGTTGATTTTTCTGCTGCTGTTATTTCCAGTTAAAGTGTCATCTCACTTGGATCTTCCATCCAAACTTCTTTGGGAATGTGTGAACCTCAGTCCCACCAGGATCTGTCTCGCACAGTGTGTTCCATGTCGGGAAGCAAAGCCCAGGCTGTCTCTCAGCTTTGCCTCAGGCAGCTGCTGCCAGCAGGGACCTCACAGAATCCCTGAATCAGCTGGAAAAGGATGGAAAAGACCTTTGGGATCATCACATCCAGTCCATGATCTGACACCACCGTGTCCCCAGCCCAGAGCCCTGAGTGCCACATCCAGGAATTCCCTGGACACCTCCAGGGATGGGCACTCCAACCCTCCCTGGGCACTTCCAAGCCCTGATCCCCTTTCCATGGGGAAATTCCTGCTGCTGTCCCCCCTGAGCCTCCCCTGGCCCAGCCTGAGGCCGTTCCCTCTCCTCCTGTCCCTGTTCCTGGCAGCAGATCCCAAATCCCCCCGGCTGTCCCCTCCTGCCAGGGACTTGTGCAGAGCCAGAAATTCCCCCTGAGCCTCCTTTGCTCCAGCCTGAGCCCCTTCCCAGCTCCCTCAGGAATTCTCCAGCCCCTTCCCAGCTCCCTCAGGAATTCTCCAGCCCCTTCCCAGCTCCCTCAGGAATTCTCCAGCCCCTTCCCAGCTCCCTCAGGAATTCTCCAGCCCCTTCCCAGCTCCCTCAGGAATTCTCCAGCCCCTTCCCAGCTCCCTCAGCAATTCTCCAGCCCCTTCCCAGCTCTCTCAGCAATTCTCCAGCCCGTTCCCAGCTCCCTCAGGAATTCTCCAGGTCCTAAAGGGCCCAGAATTGAGCCCAGGATTGGAGATTCTGCTCTTGGCAGTGTTGGGTTAACAGTTGGACTCGATGATCTCAGGGGGATTTTCTGATCTTAATGATTTGATTGTTCCAGCCATGGACACAAAGGGTTGTGCAGATGGGTTTGAGATTTGGGGCTTTGAGGGGCTCCTCAGGGAATGCTGTCTCTGGGGTCACAGACCTTCTGCCAAGAGGATTTGGCTCTGCAGGTCGAGGCGTCTGAAACCCAGGGTACCAGGGGACGGAGGATTGGGCAAAATCCTTTTTGTTTTTATTCCAGAAATTGTCATTGCCATCACTCCACACTGGAAAGGTTTAACAATATCAACCTCCCTGTTGTATCCACAAAAATCCCAACCCATGAGTGCTGCCAGGGCTTGTCTGGAAGCCATGGGCTGCTTTCACACCTCAGTTTTTCCTCTTGGACAGCCCCAGTTGCTCCACCAGCCTCCCACAGCTCCTCAGGGGTTTTTCAAGGCGCTCCTTGGGGTAGGAACAGATTTCCTGGAAATCTTCCAGTCCTTGTGGCTGTGGGCACAGAAGAGGGCTGCAGATGTCCATGGGCAAGGAAAACCCTTCCAGCTGCTCCCAGGACACCCCTGCTCCAAGGCCTGGGCTGTCTGAAGCTGGGGATCGCGGGGGACACAACCCAAAGGGAAACCTTTGAGTTTTCCCTCTCCAGGTTTCTCCCTGCCCTTGCTGGCAGCCCACAGCACCACAAGCCACCGGCCCTGCCTCCATCTGGCCTGGAAAAGGCTCCTTTTAGCCCAGAATTCTGGGATTTGCTGCCAAGCCCCGTGCGGGGCCAGCTGGTCCTGCTGGGCTGAGCTGCTGGAGCAGAGGAGAGGATGGAGCATCCCTGCCCTGATCTTCCATCCCTGCCCTGATCTTCCATCCCTGCCCTGATCTTCCATCCCTGCCCTGAGCTTCCATTCCCGCCCTGAGCTTCCATCCCTGCCCTGATCTTCCATCCCTGCCCTGATCTTCCATCCCTGCCCTGAGCCTCCATCCCTGCCCTGAGAGGGAAGGGAAGGGAAGGGAAGGGAAGGGAAGGGAAGGGAAGGGAAGGGAAGGGAAGGGAAGGGAAGGGAAGGGAAGGGAAGGGAAGGGAAGGGAAGGGAAGGGAAGGGAAGGGAAGGGAAGGGAAGGGAAGGGAAGGGAAGGGAAGGGAAGGGAAGGGAAGGGAAGGGAAGGGAAGGGAAGGGAAGGGAAGGGAAGGGAAGGGAAGGGAAGGGAAGGGAAGGGAAGGGAAGGGAAGGGAAGGGAAGGGAAGGGAAGGGAAGGGAAGGGAAGGGAAGGGAAGGGAAGGGAAGGGAAGGGAAGGGAAGGGAAGGGAAGGGAAGGGAAGGGAAGGGAAGGGAAGGGAAGGGAAGGGAAGGGAAGGGAAGGGAAGGGAAGGGAAGGGAAGGGAAGGGAAGGGAAGGGAAGGGAAGGGAAGGGAAGGGAAGGGAAGGGAAGGGAAGGGAAGGGAAGGGAAGGGAAGGGAAGGGAAGGGAAGGGAAGGGAAGGGAAGGGAAGGGAAGGGAAGGGAAGGGAAGGGAAGGGAAGGGAAGGGAAGGGAAGGGAAGGGAAGGGAAGGGAAGGGAAGGGAAGGGAAGGGAAGGGAAGGGAAGGGAAGGGAAGGGAAGGGAAGGGAAGGGAAGGGAAGGGAAGGGAAGGGAAGGGAAGGGAAGGGAAGGGAAGGGGATGCCCATGTGTTTGCCATTAGGCAGCCCCAACCTTTCCAGGGCTGGATTCACAGATCCCAGGGAAGCAGAGCTGCCAACAGCATCACCAGGAATGAGTTCAGCCCCCTCTGGCAGCCAAGTCTGGCTGGCTCGGGAGGGTTCCTTGGCTCTCCAGCTCTGTGCTGGTGGTTTGAAGGAGCTGAGCAGCTCTGCAGGGGCTGACGTGCTGCTGGCTCCCAGCCTTCACTGGGGGGTTGGAAACTCCCAGGATGGGCCCCTCAGGACAGATCCTGGGGAATTTCATTTAGAGAAAAAACCATCCTTGGTGCTGAGTGTTGAGGATAAAACCTCATTTTTTTTCTGGGAGCTGAGCTCAAGGGTTTTATTTGCTGAGGGAAAAGGGACCTTCTATGGAAATAATGTTTTCTGCTGGGAAGATAAGAAGTGATTTCAGGTCAGGAAAGTGTTTAGGTGGAAAATTCCTCCCTGGTTGGAAAGGTTCCCCTGATCTCCCTGGAGACTGGGGAGAGCTGGGAAGGGAAAAGGAGCAGCAGAGATTTGAACCCAGCTCTAAAAGAGGCTCCCAAGGCAGAGCAGCTCCCTCCCCATTGCCCCAGGGCTTCATGGAAACCCGGATTGCTCCGGAGCAGCAGATTGCACGTGGGAAGAGCGGGATGAGGAGAGGAAGATAAATGTGGAGACGGACTGTGGAGAGACTCAGTGAGCTGTCGGTTCATCTTCTGGCAAAACAGCTCCGTGCTTCCTTCCCTGTCCTTTCCATGGACTCACAGGGTGACTGAAATGAGGGTGACTGCGGCACGTGACAGAGCAAAATCACCTTTAAAGGGTCCCTGTGCATAACCAAGGTTGTCTTCTGCCACACCTGCTATTCCAGGGCTGCTACATGCATGTGTGTGTGTCTGTGATCATGGATGGGTGTCCGTGTTCATGGATGTGTGTCCATGTTCATGGATGTTTGTCCATGTTCATGGTGTGTCCATGTTCATGGATGTGTGTCCATGTTCACAGAGGTGTGTCCATGTTCATGGATGTGTGTCCCGGTTCATGGATGTGTGTCCATGTTCATGGAGGTGTGTCCATGTTCATGGATGTGTGTCCATGTTCATGGATGTGTGTCCATGTTCATGGTGTGTCCATGTTCATGGAGGTGTGTCCGTGTTCATGGATGTGTGTCCATGTTCATGGATGTTTGTCCATGTTCATGGAGGTGTGTCCATGTTCATGGAGGTGTGTCTGTGTTCATGGAGGTGTGTCCATGTTCATGGATGTTTGTCCATGTTCATGGATGGGTGTCCATGTTCATGGAGGTGTGTCTGTGTTCATGGTGTGTCCGTGTTCATGGAGGTGTGTCCATGTTTATGGATGTGTGTCTGTGTTCATGGTGTGTCCATGTTCATGGTGTGTCCATGTTCATGGAGGTGTGTCCATGCTCATGGAGGTGTGTCCCTGTTCATGGATGTTTGTCCATGTTCATGGAGGTGTGTCTGTGTTCATGGAGGTGTGTCTGTGTTCATGGAGGTGTGTCCATGTTCATGGATGTTTGTCCATGTTCATGGAGGTGTGTCCGTGTTCATGGATGTGTGTCCATGTTCATGGATGTGTGTCCCCTATGGATGTGTGTCCCCTATGGATGTGTGTCCTCTATGGATGTGTGTCCCCTATGGAGGTGTGTCCTCTATGGATGTGTGTCCCCTATGGAGGTGTGTCCGTGTTCATGAAGGAGTCAGGAGACCTCCATGCTCCTTCCCAGCAGTGTCCATGGTCAATCCCTGGACACCGGCATTCCTGGAATTCCAGCTCCTATTCCAGCCAGTTCTCCCAGGCTCTGCTGAACATCTGTGGCTGGGTGTCCTCCCCAAAACAGTGGGGGCAAATCAGATTTACTTGGGAATGTGAAAGGAGGGATATCTGGGACGTAATGAATTCCTACATGTCCTGGAGCTCCTGAAGATGGGGTGGGACACAATATTTCAGGAGAATTTCCAGAGTGTTCCAGCCTCTTCCTGGTTCAGATCATTCGGAATCACAGCAAGGTTGGAAAAGACATACCAAGATTATCAAGTCCAACCTTTGAATCCCACCATTCCCATGGCATGAAGTGTCTCCTCGGGTTTTGAACACTTCCAGGGATGGTGATTCCGCTTCTTCCCTGGATGAAGGAACTGTCAGGACCGTGACGCTGTCCTGTGACCCAGGAGAGGCTCCCAAAACAACGTGAGAGCTGTGCCACCAAAATCCCCCTTCTCTGCCTGATTTCTTCACCCTCAGGAGCTGAGAGGGGCCAGGAATGGCTCAAAGAAGGGAATTTTCAGGATAAAACGGGAAAGTGAAGGAAAAATGAGGTTCTGCCCATCACAGCGCGGTACAGAAGGGTCTCCTGTAGCTGTGATTCCCAGAACTCAGATCCCAGAAGCTCCATGAACCTGGTGAAGCTGATCCCCACATCCCACAGGCACTGCAGGAGCTTCCCTGACCCCAGGGCCAGCTCTCCAAAGATTTTATTTGGAAAAATAAAATCTGGAAAGGGTTGGGACGTTTTGGAGTGGAGAAAAGGCCACCAAAGCCCACAACGTGTGGGATCACCCAGCCCTTCCCGGGGGCTCCCAGCACAGCACCCCGAAGGAAAAGCAGGAAAATGGGGTGAAGGTGGGATCTACAGCAGGGAAAGGTAATTTTATTTTTTTTTTCCCGCTGTTCTACAAATAATTTCCCCAATCCATCCCCCTGGCAGATGAGGAGATGACTTTTATTGTCCCGCTGTGACAGTGCCGTGACAGCTCTGCTGGGAGAGCGTAGAAGGGAGGCAGGGGTGGCTCACAAACATCTTTATATTAAATGGGATAGAGAGAAAAAAATCGGATTTCCCACCATTTCCACCATCCATGGCCAAACCCCGAGCTGTGGTTAAAGATTGGTCTTTATTTTCCAGCCCTATAATTCGATTTAATAAAAAACTTTATTTCTTCCCCTCCAACATTGCCTCTTTCATTATCTCTTCCTCAATTAAGTGTTCCTTGGTGGAATTTCAGGATAATTATTGGCTGCTTTATTCCCTCTGAGCACTGCTCAATCACAGGAGTCACACAATCAGTGACAAACACATCCTTAAGGATGGAAGGAGCTTTATTTAAAGCGAGGATATGATTCACACTCCATTTTTATATTCCAAGTGCCTCAGAACATGGAAATACGTGGGGAACAAAGATCCCGCAGCCAGATTTCCTTGGAAGCCAAAGATAAAGGGCAAAATAGTGAAATAATTTTGATTTTGGCTTGAGATAGACCACAGGAGAGCCTGGAAAGACTTTGTGCCCTCGGGATGGACAGCCCAGCCACGGGAGCTCTCCTGGGGGATTCAGGATGTTCCTGGGAACAGCTCGGGGATCCAGGGAATTCCTGGGAATGGGAACAGCTCAGGGATCCAGGGGATGCATGGGAACAGTTCAGGGATTGAGGAGATCCCTGGGAACAGCTCAGGGATCCAGAGGATCCATGGGAACAGCTCAGGGATTGAGGAGATCCCTGGGAACAGCTCGGGGATCCAGGGGATCCATGGGAACAGCGCAGGGATTGAGGAGATCCCTGGGAACAGCTCAGGGATCCAGGGGATGCATGGGAACAGCTCAGGGATTGAGGAGATCCCTGGGAACAGCTCAGGGATCCAGGGGATGCATGGGAACAGTTCAGGGATTGAGGAGATCCCTGGGAACAGCTCAGGGATCCAGAGGATCCATGGGAACAGCTCAGGGATTGAGGAGATCCCTGGGAACAGCTCGGGGATCCAGGGGATCCATGGGAACAGCTCAGGGGTTCAGGGGATCCATGGGAACAGCGCAGGGATCCAGGGGATCCATGGGAACAGCTCAGGGAGTCAGGGTGTTCCTGGGGATGAGAATTGCTCAGGGATACAGGAGATCCCTGGGAAGAGCTCAGAGGTTCAGGGGATCCATGGGAATAGCTCAGGGAGTCAGGGAATTCCTGGGAATGGGAATAGCTCAGGGATACAGGAGATCCCTGGGAACAGCTCAGGGGTTCAGAGGATCCCTGGGAACAGCTCAGGGAGTCAGAGGATCCATGGGTAGAGCTCAGGGATTCAAGGGATCCCTGGGAGCAGCTCAGAGGTTCAGGGATCCCTGGGAACAGCTCAGGGGTTCAGGGGATCCATGGGAACAGCTCAGGGGTTCAGAGGATCCCTGGGAACAGCTCCATGGGGACAGCTCAGGGGTTAAGGATGTTCCTGCGAACAGGAACAGCTCAGGGATTTAGGGGATCCATGGGAACAGCTCGGGGATCCAGGGGATCCATGGGAACAGCTCAGGGGTTTAGGATGTTCCTGAGAACAGGAACAGCTCAGGGATTTAGGGGATCCATGGGAACAGCTCGGGGATCCAGGGGATCCAGGGGAACAGCTCAGGGGTTTAGGGTATTCCTGGGAACAGGAACAGCTCAGGGATCCAGGGGATCCATGGGAACAGCTCCATGGGAACAGCTCAGGGGTTTAGGATGTTCCTGAGAACAGGAACAGCTCAGGGATTTAGGGGATCCATGGGAACAGCTCAGGGGTTTAGGATATTCCCGAGAACAGGAACAGCTCAGGGATTCACTCAGCCCTCAGGGATCTCTGGAGCTGGGGGGTTCCAGGCCTCCTTCCTTGAGCCAAATGAGGGAATTCCTGAGGATTTATGGCCCCGGTCCAAGGGAAAATGACAATGGATGTGTTGGGATGAGAAGCTCTGAGGTGTGGGATGGAGAACCGGCCCGAGAGCCGCCTGTAGGGCCACCCCACACCCAGAGTGCCCCGGGGGCAGCCCCAGGGGACTGCAGGATTTACCTGGATGAGGTTTTGCTGGGAATGGGAAAGGACAATCCCGAAACCCTCTTGGAAAGCCTGGGAATGCAGGCTCCTGCTGCCCAGGAGGGATAAAGGTGGGATTCACTTCAGGGGGGACAGAGCAATGTGGGGTGACCCCGTGTGCTGAGGAGCTCTGGGGTGCCTGGTGTGTCCCTGCTGTCCCAAACCATGATATGGGACCGGGGTATGGGATCGGGATACGGGATCGGGATATGGGATTGGGGTACGGGATCAGGATATGGGATTGGGGTATGGGATTGGGGTATGGGACTGGGATATGGGATTGGGGTACGGGATTGGGGTATGGGATTGGGGTATGGGGCTGGGATATGAGACAGGGATATGGGATCGGGATACGGGATCAGGATATGAGACTGGGGTACGGGATTGGGATATGGAAGTGGGATATGGGGTTGGGATATGGGATCAGGATATGGGACTGGGATATGGGATTGGGGTATGGGACTGGGATACAGGACTGGGATATGGGATTGGGGTACGGGATTGGGATATGAGACAGGGATATGGGATCAGGATATGGGACTGGGGTATGGGATCAGGATATCAGACAGGGATATGGGATTAGGATATGGGACTGGGATACAGGATTGAGATATGGGATAGAGATTTGGGGTTGGGGTTTGGGATTGTGATCCAGGTTTCTCTGAGCACACACAGTCCAGTCTGGAGGGGTAGATGAGGTCGCTGCCAGTGCCAGCGGGGTGGGGACAGCAGCAGGACACGGTGTCCCAGCGGGGTGGGGACAGCAGCAGGACACGGTGTCCCAGCAAGGACGGCCCCGCTGCCCCTCAGTGACCCCAGGGCCGCCTCTCCCCTCACTGGGAACACGCTGCCAACACCACCACAGCCCTGCTTTATTCCCTGCTTTATTTCAGACCGCTTTGGGGGTTTTATCCCCAAAATCTGCCGGGCTGCGGGGCCTGGAGCGCGTTCAGGAGCATGTGCCGGAGCTGGAGCGGGGTTAGCTGGGGCGAGGCTGCCTCGGGAGCTGCTGCAGATACAGACACAGCCTGTTCCCACTCCCAGCACAGATATTTATAGATACAGATGTTCCTCCAGCAGCAGGGTTCAAGCTGGAGGTTTTCATTTTTTAATTTTTTTTTTATTTTTTTTGCTCTCCCTGTCTTCCTTCCTATCCCTCCTTTGCTCTTCAAAGCGGGGCTGAAGGTGGAGCAGCAGCTCCGAGAGCAGCAGGAAGGCTGAGGAGTCAAGCCCAGCTGCAAACGAAGGCTTTAAGTGGGTTGAGGTGTTCCCGTGTCCCTGTGCGGGGCCGGGGGCTCCTTCCCAGAACCCCCAAAGCACCCCCGGGATCGGGGCCGGGTTTGGGGCTGGAGCTGCCCCGGGATCGGGGCCGGGTTTGGGGCTGGAGCTGCCCCGGGAGCGGGGCCGGGTTTGGGGCTGGAGCTGCCCCCGGGATCGGGGCCGGGTTTGGGGCTGGAGCTGCCCCCGGGAGCGATCCCAGCCCGAGGGATCCCAGGGGGAGATTCCCGAGGGCAGGAAGGGGCTGAGCGAGGGATCCTGATCCTACAGAACTGGGATGTTTGGGGCTAAGAGGGGCAGGGCCCTCTGGTCCCCCCCGAGGGGTCCCCTCCTGTCCCCCTCCCCAGGGCAGGGCTCCTCCTCCCCTCATACCCCTCCAGGCTGGGATTTTCCAGCTCATTCCCCCCATGGCTTCAACCCCGCCACCCCCCGGCACCTTCCTGCCCCAGAGAACATTTTGGGAAGGAGAAAACCCCGGGAGAAGCAAACCCACACCCGGGGGAGCAGCGCCGGTCGCTGCCGGTGCCCCCCAGCGCTCTCTTTAGAGGCTGGGCAAGGGCTCTGCTCCGCAATTAATTAATTATCCATGCCCTGTGCTCCGTCTGGGAGGCAGTAATGGCTCCAGATGCGGATCGCGGAGCTCTGCGTGGCTCTGTAAACACGCTGGAAGTCCAATTTGGGTTTCCTCGGGTGCCTCATTTAAATGAATTATGTAAACGCTTTCCCCTCCTCTTTTGAGCAGGAGCCAGTCCGGCTGCTGCCCGATGTGTTAATCCCAGGAATAAAATAAAAAACAACGAGACCGTGCATTCAAGGGAATAAAATGATGCTGGGGAGCCCCTGGAAGCAGCGGGATGGCCGGGGTGGGACCGCTGTCCTGGAGTTTCCCTTTTCCCACCCTTTTCCCAAGGCTGGCGTTAAATCCAGTTTAATTTGGGAACGCAGTGCCCACAGTCACCTTCCGTGACCGCTGCCCGGCTTTTCCTGGGCTCCCCAAAGTCCCACGCTGCCCTTCTCAACCCATCCCTCTGGGGTGGCCCTCCAGGGATTAATTAGAGCAATTAAAGCCGCCTGGGGAGATAATGAGCGCTGGGGGGTGGCAGCAGGTCCCTGCTCTGGTCCCGCTCTCCCGGCTGGAGCTGGGACTCGGGGCAGGGACAGGGAGGGGACCCAGCCCAGGGCTGTGATTTCTGCTGAGCTGGAGGTGGCAGATGTTCGCTGATGAATTATTCACCCGGAAAATTATCATGGAAATAGAATGGGCTGGGCTGGGAGGGATCTTAAAGCTCATCCAGTTTTACTCCTTGCCATGGGCAGGGACATCTCCCACTGTCCCCAGGGTCACCCCCACTGTCCCCAGGGTCACCCCCACTGTCCCAGTGACACCTCCACTGTCCCCAGGGTCACCCCCACTGTCCCCAGGGTCACCCCCACTGTCCCAGGCTGCTCCAGCCCCAATGTCCAGCCTGGCCTTGGGCACTGCCAGGGATCCAGGGACAGCCACAGCTGCTCTGGCAATTCCAGCCCAGCCCCTCCCCACCCTCCCAGGGAACAATTCCTGCCCAAGATCCCACCCAAATCTCCCCTTTGCCAATCTCAAGCCATTCCCTGGGTCCTGTCCCTGCAGGCCTTGTCCCCAGTCCCTCTCCAGCTCTCCTGGAGCCCCTGCAGGCCCTGGAGGGGGCTCTGAGCTCTCCCTGCAGCTTCTCCTCTCCAGCTGAGCACCCCCAGCTCTCCCAGAAATGCAGCTGCTGCTGCTGCCTGTGGGAACTTTCCCCTTTGGAAGTGACAGTCAGCAAATAAAGGAGGTTTTTAATCCCTCATGGCTCTGTTCCAGCTGCTCTCTCCCGGATCTCTCCCTGGCACTTCCCGTGACGCCGAGCCCGGCTGGGGAATCCCAGGGACAGTTCTGGGCAGCCCGGGGTGGTGACACCTCCGGGGGACATGGGACACTCCTGCAGCCCCTCCCGTGACAGGCTGGGCTCAGTGGCACTGCTGCCCTCCTCCCCTCCTGCAGGAAAAAGGATATTTGGACTGGGATACGGATTGGACTTGCTGAGAAGCAAATGCAGAACAGCCACAGCTCTGCAGAGTTCAGAACATTCCCAGAGAGGGAAGTGGGAGCTCAGACTGCCCGTGAGTCCCACTCACCTCGTGCTTAGTCCTGGGGGATTTGTGCCATCAATCCATCTTTTATTTTTAATTTATTGCCATTAAAATGCAGCCAGGAAAGCAAAAACAGCCAGGCTCCCCTGTGGCTGCTGCTCCTCGGGGTGCCTTGCACAGCTCGGGATGAACGTGGGGACATAAATCCAGGGATTTATGGGATGGGATGGGATGGGATGGGATGGGATCCATGGGATGGGATAGGATGGGATGGGATGGGATGGGATGGGATGGATTGATGGGATGGGATGGGATGGGATGGGATGGGATGGGATGGGATGGGATGGGATGGGATGGGATGGATTGATGGGATGGGATGGGATGGGATGGGATGGGATGGGATGGGATGGGATGGGATGGGATGGGATGGGATGGGATGGGATGGGATGGGATGGGATGGGATGGGATGGGATGGGATTGATGGGATGGGATGGGATGGGATGGGATTGATGGGATGGGATGGGATGGATTGATGGGATTGATGGGATGGGATGGGATGGGATGGGATGGGATGGGATGGGATGGGATGGGATGGGATGGGATGGGATGGGATTGATGGGATGGGATGGGATGGATTGATGGGATTGATGGGATGGGATGGGATGGATTGATGGGATTGATGGGATGGGATGGGATGGGATGGGATGGGATGGGATGGGATGGGATGGGATGGGATGGGATGGGATGGGATGGGATGGGATGGGATGGGATGGGATGGGATGGGATTGATGGGATGGGATGGGATGGATTGATGGGATTGATGGGATGGGATGGGATGGATTGATGGGATTGATGGGATGGGATGGGATGGGATGGGATGGGATGGGATGGGATGGGATGGGATGGGATGGGATGGGATGGGATGGGATGGGATGGGATGGGATGGGATTGATGGGATGGGATGGGATGGGATGGGATTGATGGGATGGGATGGGATGGATTGATGGGATGGGATCCATGGGATGGGATGGGATGGGACAGGTGCCACAGGGAACAGCCTGACATCGGGGTGCTGCTCTGCTGGAATCCCAAATCCGGGAAAGCCAAAGGCACTGCAGCCAGGGTCACCCCCAGAGCCCTGCCTCAGTTTCCTGGGTGGTTTTGGGGTGCACAGATCATGGCAGTGGCGTGGGCCTGCCAGGGGGTTCCTGAAGGAAACGGAGCAAAGAACATTCTCCTGGAAATAAATGGTGGAGGCATGACAGGAAAATAAAACTGGGGATCATTCCCAGAGCCCTCCTGCGGGGTGAAGGGTGCAGGGACAAAGATGAGTGTGCAGGGTGCGGGGTGAAGGGTGCGGGATGGGGGTCACAGATGGAGCATGGGGGTCACAGGGTGTGGGTGGGGGTCACAGGTGCAGGATGGGGGTCACTGGCTGCAGCACGGGGGTCACTGGTGTGGAATGGGGGTCACTGGGTGCAGGATGGCGGGTCACGGGGTGTGGAATGGGGGTCACTGGGTGCAGGATGGCGGGTCACTGGGTGTGGGTGGGGGTCACTGGGTGCGGGTTGGGGGTCACAGATGGAGAATGGGGGTCATTGGGTGCAGATGGGGGTCACTGGGTGAAGGATGGGGGTCAGAGATGGAGGATGGGGGTCACAGATGGAGCACGGGGGTCACTGGGCGCGGGATGGGGGTCACAGATGGAGCATGGGGGTCACAGATGGAGCACGGGGGTCACTGGGCGCGGGATGGGGGTCACAGATGGAGCTCAGGGGTCACTGGGTGTGGAATGGGGGTCACTGGGTGCGGGATGGGGGTCACAGATGGAGCACGGGGGTCACTGGGTGCGGGATGGGGGTCACTGGGTGCGGGTTGGGGGTCACAGATGGAGCACGGGGGTCACAGATGGAGCACGGGGGTCGCTGGGTACCCGATCGCTGCCGGTGCGGGGCGCGGGTGTCGCAGCGCGGGCTCCCAGCGCCATCGCGTGGCTGGAGCCGCTCGGCACCGGAACGGCAGGGGATGGGATGGGATGGGAATGGGATGGGAATGGGGATGGGGATGGGAATGGGAATGGGAATGGGAATGGGAATAGGGAATGGGAATGGGAATGGGGATGGGAATGGGAATGGGGATGGAATGGGAATGGGAATGGGAATGGGAATGGGAATGGGAATGGGAATGGGAATGGGAATGGGAACGGGAACGGGGACGGGAATGGGGATGGGAATGGGGATGGGATGGGAATGGGAATGGGAATGGGAATGGGAATGGGAATAGGGAATGGGAATGGGAATGGGAATGGGAATGGGAATGGGAATGGGAATAGGGAATGGGAATGGGAATGGAATGGGAATGGGAATGGAATGGGAATGGGAATGGGAATGGGGATGGGAATGGGAGTAGAGAATGGGATTATGGAATGGGAATGGGAACGGGAATGGGAATGGGAATGGGAATAGGGAACAGGAATTGGAATGGGAATTGGAATGGGAATGGGAATAGGGAACAGGAATTGGAATGGGAATTGGAATTGGAATGGGAATGGGAATGGGAATAGGGAACGGGAATTGGAATAGGGAATGATAATTAGGAATAGGAATTAGGAATAGGAAATAGGAATAGGAATAGGAATAGGAATAGGAATAGGAATAGGAATAGGAATAGGAATAGGAATAGGAATAGGAATAGGAATAGGAATAGGAATAAGAACAGGAATGGGATGCACCGCCAGGATGAGCTGCACAGCCGGGGACCCGAGGGTGGGCTGCACTCCCCGGGCATCTCCTGCCAGGGAGAGCTCCCAGCCGGGAACCCCACCGTGGAGCTCACCCCATCCCCGTGTACCCCCGGGCATGGTCTGCACCCCACACCGTGTGTCCCAGGCATGCTCTGTGCCCCACACCGTGTGTCCTGGGCACAGTGTCCCACACCGTGTGTCCCTCGGCATGCTCTGTGCCCCACTCCGTGTGCCCCACACCATGTGTGCTGGGCATAGTCTGTGTCCCACACCGTGTGTCCCAGGCTGTGCACCCCACACCGTGTGCCCCGGGCACGGTCTGTGCCCCACATCGTGTGCCCAGGGCATGATCTGTGCCCAGGGCATGTTCTGTGCCCCACTCCGTGTGCCCCGGGCTGTGAACCCTCCTTTGCTCGTCTCCACCGCGGCTCCCGGGGTGCCACAGGCCAGCAGAGGTGTCCAGGGCCCCTCAGCGATGCCAGCTGTGCCCCCAGCCCGGGTGGGCTCAGCTCAGAACACCCCGCTCCCCAGGAAACACAAATCACCGCGTTTACTCCAAACCAGACTTTATTAACGAGGCAAAGAGCGGGGAGCAGGCCAGCGGAGCCCGGGGGAAACCTGAGCTGTGGCCCGGAGGGGACGGGACCGACCTGCCCCGAGCAGCTGGGGCCACCCTCGAGGCTGGCAGGCAGCAGGACCTGTGTGCCCGGGATTTGTTTTCCTCCAGTTTGGGGACACAAAACCGGCCGGGTTCCGGGTCCTGCGCCCGGCCAGACCCCAGAGACCCCAAAAGGCACCAACAGCTGGTGAGAACCGAACCCAAGGCAAGGCAGAGGTGTCTGCTGGGTGACAGGGTCTGGAGGCACCCCCAAAGGCACTACACAAACACGGAGATGACGAGAGGTTTCTAAAAACACCCTCAGGTCTCTCTCAGCCCTTAATTTTCTCTGCTTGGCACTTCATCCTTTTCAAACTGAAACAAAAGAGCTGCAGGAAGGCACAACCCAGCACAGCAGCCCCTGCACGCAGAACTGAGGCTGAGGCAGAGCCGGGGCTGTCCCAGCCTCGAGGGACAAAGCCACGGTGGCAGCAGCACGTCCAGGGCCACCTCAGCTGAAGTCCCGGTCCGGCAGCACCAGCGGAGCCACCAAGGTCCACAGGTAGAGCAGGAGCCCGGCCCAGCTGGAGCAGATCTTCACCCACACGGCCGTCCAGGGGCTCCTCAGCACCTGCAAGCTCTCATCCGGCCTGAAACAGCCGAGAGCGGCTGCTTGTGACACTGTGACACCCCGCCAGTGCCCCCCTGGCAACACGGGGGTGCCCCACATCCAACCCGGGCTGCGACCCCTCCGCTGCAGCCTCGGGCCCTGCGACCCCTCCTCCCAAAACACCCCGAGCTGCGGCACAGGGAGCTGCAACCCCAGGCACAACCCCCAAAATAATTCCCGCTGGAAAGGAGGCACATCCAGCAGCCTCGGAGCCCGGAGCTGCGGCCAGCACCCCCGGAGGAGGGGGCAGCACCCCGGGAGGAGGGGGCCAGTCCCAGAGAGGAGGGGGCGAGAAGCCCGGGAGGAGGGCCAGTCCCATGGAGGAGGGGGCAGCAACCCGGGATGAGGGCCAGCATCCCCGGAGGAGGGGCCAGTCCCAGAGAGGAGGGGGCCAGCATCCCGGAGGAGGGGGCGAGCAGCCCGGGAGGAGAGGCCAGCCCCAGGGAGGAGGGGGCCAGTCCCAGAGAGGAGGGGGCCAGTCCCAGAGAGGAGGGGGCCAGAATCCCGGAGGAGGGGGCGAGCACCCCGGGAGGAGAGGCCAGCCCCAGGGAGGAGGGGGCCAGCCCCAGAGAGGAGGGGTCCAGCCCCCGGGAGGAGGGGGCCAGCCCCCCTCTCACCTGTACCAGTTGGTGAGGGTCATCATGATGTAGAGGGCGGCGAGGAGGAGGCAGAGGTGGAAGAAGGTGTAGTTGTAGGAGACCCCGTCCTGCTCGTTGTCGTAGGCTCGGTGCTCCCCTCCCTCCTCCGCCCCTCCCGGCCCGGGCCCGGCCCCGCTCTCCTCCGTCAGCATCAGCTTGTTCACCTGCGGGTGGTCCGAGGAGCGCAGGCTGCGGGCACAGGGGGATCAGCACCCACCCCACTTGTCCCTGTCCCCCGGGGCAGTTCGGGGGTCGCAGGCTATGAGGGAACCCTAAAATCTGTGACTGTGGCCCTTAATCCAGACCCCTCCGCAGCTCTGCCCTCAGGGCTGGGACAGTCAGGGCAGTCTGGGGGTCGCAGGCTGTGGGGGAACCCTAAAATCTCTGTCACCCTTGCCCGAAGCCCCTCCCCAGCTCTCTTAGAACCCCTCTGGGCACTGGAAGGGTGACTGGAACCTCAAAAAGCTCAACAAAGGGAGTGACGGGCCAGGTTTGGCCCCTGGGGACTCCCATGTGGAGTGGGGGGCACTCAGCTGGAAAAAGGCTCTGGGAAAGGTCCTGGGGGGCTGCTGGGCCCCGGGGGGAGCGCGAGGCAGCAGCGTGGAGGCTGCAGAGCGTGAGAGGTGTCCTGGGCTGTGTCAAGGTCTGGGGAGGACACCCAGTGACCCGAGCTCATAAAGCCACCCCGGGACAGGGGTTTTGTCCTTGGGGACAGACAGAGAAATTTGGGGTCGTGGGGAAGCCCTAAAAACCGTGACTGTGCTCAGGTCTGTGCGCCTGGGGACAAAGAGCCTTTGGTGACAAAACCCCTGGACCGAGGTGTGACCTCCCCTCCTGAGACCTCCAGTGGCCACGAGCCAGGGGCTCACCTGATGAAGAGGGTGCAGAGGATGAAGATCACCAGCCCCACGATGCTCGGCGCGTCCCACCAGGTTGTGGGAGGCTCGGTGGCCGTGGCTGAGGCAGTGCTGTTCCTCAGCAGCAGCGTGGGGTTACAGCGCCGCGCTGGGGGACACACGGGGGTCAGAGCCCAGGACACAGAGGGACAAACACCCACTGCAGTGAGTGCCCCTGCCCCATCCGTCCCCCTCCCAAACCCAAGGCTCACTTGGCACGTTGGCCAGGGCAGACCAGGTGACGTAGATGGTGTAGAGGGTGATGAGGGACACCTGCAGCAGCCCCGAGTGTGGCTGAGCCTCCTGCAAACACAACAGAGGGTGCTTGGGGTGCTCCTGTACCCCGGGGTGACACAGCCCTGATCCCCTGGGTGCTCCTGTACCCTGGGGTGACACAGCCCTGATCCCCTGGGTGCTCCTGTACCCCGGGGTGACACAGCCCCGATCCCTTGGGTGTTCCTGTACCCCCAGGGTGAGACAGCCCCGATCCCTTGGGTGCTCCTGCACCCTGGGGTGACACAGCCCCGATCCCTTGGGTGCTCCTGTACCCAGGGTGACTCTCCTGGGTGCTCCTGTACCCTGGGGTGACTCTCCTGGGTGCTCCTGTACCCGGGGTGACTCTCCTGGGTGTTTCTGTACCCCGGGGTGACACAGCCCCGATCCCCTGGGTGTTCCTGTACCCCGGGGTGACCCTCCTGGGTGTTTCTGTACCCCAGGGTGACACAGCCCTGATCCCTTGGGCGCTCCTGTACCCTGGGGTGACTCTCCTGGGTGCTCCTGTACCCAGGGTGACTCTCCTGGGTGCTCCTGTACCCTGGGGTGACTCTCCTGGGTGCTCCTGTACCCCGGGGTGACCCTCCTGGGTGCTCCCCGCTGCCTCACCTGGATCTTGGGCAGGATGGACACCACCGAGACGAGGAGGCAGAGGATGAGGTTGATGCTGACGAAGGCCTTGCCCTCCGTGCAGCCCTCGGGCTTGGTGTAGTAGACGTAGAGCAGCGCAACGGCCGCGATGGAGGCGGCGTAGAAGAGGAAGGTGACGGTGCACAGGGCTGGGGGAGGACACCAAAGGGGCTGGAGCGGAGCCCCCAGTCCCAGCCAGCTCGGCCTGAGCCGGCCCTGGGCTGAGCTGAGCCCCAGAGCCGCGGGCGCTGCCCCCACACCCACCTGCGTACCAGCCCTTGGCGTTGCCCTCGTCCACGTTGCGCAGCCAGCGCTGGCTCCAGGAGTGCGCCAGGTCGATGAGGAGCACCAGCTGGATGAGGATGAAGAGGAAGGAGCCGACCACACCGAAGTAGAACCAGACTTGAGAGGAGGAGAAGAGCCAGGTGAGAACAGGGCAGGGGAGTCTGGGGTGCACAGCCCGGGGTTTGACCCCGTGGGCAGCTCCTCACCTGAGGTGAAGGCACCGTCGGGGATGTAGAAGGCGCCCACCGTGATCCCCACCAGCAGCAGGAACTTGAAGAACCAGAAGCTGTGGGAGGAGAGGGGAGGCAGGGCGTGCAGCCAGCAGGGACGGGGATGGGGGTCCTGCCCGTCCCCAGCGCCCCAGGGAGCGAGGGGACCCCACGCACCCGTTCTGCAGGGCGGCCCGCGGGTCCTTGCTGCTGCGCACGCACACCGTCAGCACGGCGAAGAGGAAGAAGAAGGCGGCCATGGCAAAGCCCATGCGGTACACGGCCTTGTGCCCCAGGAAACTGCTGCAGTCCACGTTGGTCTGGACCCCCAGCACCGACCCACTGCCCTCACAGAAACCGGGCAGCTGAAAGAGTGACGGGAGCGTCAGCGTCGCCTCAGCACATCCTGCTGGGGACTGACGGCCGTGGGCAGGTCTGGATCCAGGATCTACTGCTTGGACTGAAGATCAGCTTTGTGAAGCCCCCAGGTTGCCCAGAGCAGCTGTGGCTGCCCCTGGACCTCTGGAAGTGTCCCAGGCCAGGTTGGATGGGCCTTGGAGCAGCCTGGGACAGTGGGAGGTGGGGATTGATGGTTGTGGGGAGGTCTGGATTGAAGATCTACTGGTTGGATCAGCTTTGAAGATCAGCTTCTCCATTGTGAAGCCCTCAGGTTGCCCAGAGCAGCTGTGGCTGTCCCTGGACCTCTGGAAGTGTCCCAGGCCAGGCTGGACGGGGCTTGGAGCAGCCTGGGACAGTGGGAGGTGTTCCTGCCATGCCAGGGGTGGGAGGAGATGGCTTTGAGATTCCCTTCAGCCCAAAGCATTCTGTGATTCCACACCCACCACGAGCGCTGGTGCCACCAGGGATGGGCCAGACCACGAGTGCTGCAATGCTGAGGTGACACAGATAAAGCCACCCAGCCTGGAGGCTTTATCTGTGGTCAGTGGAAGCAGCTTCTCCCTAAAGCCCAGCTCAGCTGGCAGAGCTCTGCTCCCTCCACCCAAAGTCTCACCTCCCGGATCAGCTGAACCCCAAAAATGGGATGTAGGAAACTTCCCTGGGAGACATCTGGGAAAACTAAAAATTGCGTGAAATGATCCCACTGCATTTTCCCTGCCGTGGAAAACCAGGACTAATAATGCCTTGTCCCAGTGAGGTGCTCAGAAAGAACAGAAGCACATCATGACCCAAAAATTCACTTTTTTTGATTCAGCCTCAAGTCCCCACCATGATCTGGGTTGTTTCTTCCCAGGGACCTCCAGGAGCTCTTTACCTTGTGCAGCTCCTTCTCCACGCCCGGGATTATCATGATGATGGACACGAGGGTGCCCAAGAAGAGGAAGAAGGTGAAGAGGAGGCGGGAGATGGTGGAGTTCTTGGCCGAGGGGCAGCAGCCGCAGAGCAGGCACGGGGCAGAGCCGCAGAGACACGACACCTGCAAGGAGACCAGCCTGGCATGAGGGGGAGAAACTGGCCCCAAAACACGTGTCCAGTTCCATCCTTAAGGAGATCAGCCTGGCATGAGGGGGAGAAACTGGCCCCAAAATACGTGTCCAGTTCCATCCTTAAGGAGATCAGCCTGGGAATCCACGCCACTGCCCAGAGCTTCTCACACAACCCCACAGCCCGCAGGACCTCATGGAAACAGCACCAAATTCCCCAAAAGTGCTGCTGAAAACCAAAAGAGCTGCAGGGACAGCGTGGGAAATGGCACCCAGAGTCTGGAGGCACCCTCGTGTTTGTTGCTCCATGCAAGGGTCAGAAAGTGAGCCCTGCCCTGCAGGAGCTTCCTTTTTGTACAAAAACGAGGTTTCCAAACTGCCCTTCCAGTCAAATCCAGCATGGGAAGATTTTGGTATCAGCACCACAGGGGAAGCAGCTCATCCTGCCCTCCTTCCCCCCTGCAAAGGCCACTTTACAGCTGGGGAAACTGAGGCACGGCGTCCCCGAGAGTCCCCAGTGGGTCCTGGCTTCCCAAACCCAGCACAGGCGGAGCTGCCAGGGGCGCCCCATCCCAGAGGCTCCGCTGTGCCGGAGCAGGGAAATCCCAGCTGAGGAAACCCAGAGTCACTGATACCAAAACTCTCCTTCCAAAGAAGGTTAAAGTTGCCCCAAAACGTGAACAGGGCGAAGGAAGAAGGAGCAGGATGGAAAAAGGCGGCGAGGGAAGCGGCTGCAGCAGCGGCAGAGCCGGGGGTTAATGGGGAAGTGTCGGTTTTCAGCGGCTGGTGGATGATTAAACTCTCCGGTTTCACTCTGCACTTCCTCCTGCAGCCCAGCTCACCTCGGGGAGGCTCAGGCAGGGCTGATCCCGGAGCTGGGCAAGGCAGGGAAACACCACGGGCCCCAAATACACCCGGACAGCGACTGTGCCCCAAAAACAGCGCCCTAAATACACCCGAACAGCGACTGTGACCCAAAACAGCACCCCAAATACACCTGTACAGCGACTGTGCCCCAAATACAGCACCCCAAATACACAGGGACAGCGACTGTGCCCCAAAAACTACACCCCAAATACACCCAAACAGCGACTGTGCCCCAAAAACTACACCCCAAATACACCTGTACAGCGACTGTGCCCCAAAAACAGCACCCCAAATACACCCAAACAGCGACTGTGACCCAAAAACAGCACCCCAAATACACCTGTACAGTGACTCTGCCCCAAATACATCCATACAGCGACTGCGCCCCAAAAACAGCACCCCAAATACACCCAAACAGCGACTGTGCCCCAAAACAGCACCGCAAATACACCTGTACAGTGACTGTGCCCCAAATACACCTGAACAGCGACTGTGCCCCAAAAACAGCACCCCAAATACACCCGAACAGCGACAGGACCCCAAAAACAGCACCCCAAATACACCCGAACACCGACTGTGCCCCAAAAACAGTGCCCCAAATACACCTGAACAGCGACTGTGCCCCAAATACACCCGAACAGCGACTGTGCCCCAAAAAACAGCACCCCAAATACACCCGAACAGCGACTGTGCCCCAAAAACAGCGCCCCAAATACACCTGTACAGTGACTGTGCCACAAATACACCCATACAGTGACAGCACCCCAAAAACAGCACCCTAAATTCACCCATACAGCAACAGCACCCCAAAAACCAGCCAAACTACACCAGTCCAACACCATCAGCCCAAAAACACCATCCAGCAACAGCATCACCCCAAACCCAGCAACCCCCACCACCAACCCAACACCACCATCCCAACACCAATCCAACACCAACCCAACATCATCACCCCAACACCAATCCAACACCAACCCAACAACATCACCCCAACACCAATCCAAAATCACCCACCTGACACCGCACTAATAACACCCACCTACACCACCAGCACAATCACATCATCCCGACTCCATCACCCCAACAACAGCCCAACTACACCAACCCAACACCTATCCAAAAACACCATCCCACCACCCCAACAACAGCCCAGCTACACCAACCCAACACCTATCCAAAAACACCCTCACGCCACTCCAACAACAGCCCAACTACACCAACCAAACTACACCATCCCAACACCATCCCAACAACAGCCCAACTACACCAACACCAGCCCAACACCACCAGCCCAACACCAATCCAACACCATCCAAATAACATCAATCCAACACCAATCCAAAAACACCCTCACAACAACACCCCAACACCAGCCCAACCACACCAACCAAACTACACCAGCCCAACAACAGCCCAACAACAGCCCAACTACACCAACACCAGCCCAACTACACCAACCAAACTACACCATCCCAACAACACCAATCCACAACACCACTCCAACAACTACACCAACCATATGACTGACCAAACTACACCAGCCCAAAAACATCACCCCAACAACACCAAGTCAAACCACCACCCCAACTCCACCACCCCAGTTACACCTTCCCAACTCCCCCACACCACCACCCCAACATCACCCCAAGAACACCAACCCACCACAACAGCCCAACTACACCAACACCCACCCAACTGCACCACCCCAATGCCAACTCAAAAATACCCAGTCAATATCACCCTGAGCCACCAAGCTACACCACCAACCCAACTACACCAGCCCAACAACAGCCCAACTACGCCCAGCCAACGTCAGCCCAACTGTATCACCCCACAACACCAACCCAAAATACCCACCCAACAACACCAACCCAACATCACCACCCCAATTACATCATCCCAACAACAACCGCCCAACTACTCCACCCCAACAACAGCCCGACCGCACCAACCAAACTACACCAGCCCAACAGCTCCAACCCAAAAACATCACCCCAGCCTTCTGCTGGTAACCCCAAGTCTGTCACCCAGGAGGGCGGCTCAGAATGATCACACTGCTCATGGCAGAGCCTGGAAAACCACAGGAGGCAGCGAAAGAGAAATTCTCCGACTGTGGTTTCACCCAGGAGCCGCCTGTAGGGTTTCAATGGGGAACAGCTGAAGAGAGGGCTCGGCAGTCTCGTGGTGCTGTGACTCAAGGGATGCAGGCAGAGCAGATGGAGTTAGGGTGTTCTCGTTAAAAATAATAATAATTAAAAAAATACAGATTTACAGATTAGGGGGAATGTTCCATTCAGTTTGGGGTTTTTGCAGTGTTGTTGTTCTTCAGCTCGGACCTGTACAAAAACAGCCCCTTCATCAACGACTTCCACAGGAAGGAACAGGAAAATTAAAGCCATACAGAGACTCTGCTCTGTTACCACAGTCTGAGCCACAACAGGTTTTTTGGGGGAAAAAAAAATTCCAGAATTCATAGAAAAATCTCCACAGCCCTGCTCTGGAGCAAATCCCTGCTCTCCCAAAATCTGCCCATAAGGAAAAGCACAGGAATGTGTTACAGAGGCCTTGCAGACCTCCCTGCCTCCCTCCAGTCCCTCATTTCTAAACATCCTGTTCGTTAAACCTCCAGCACTCAGAGGTCAAGTTGCAAAACAGGTCCCATTTCCAGGTTTCCAGGCCGGCAGCTCCCAGGCTGGTTCCACAGCCCTGCCCTGGCCCCGTGCCCACAGGTGAGGCACCGCCGGGGCGGGAAGGGCTGCTGTGGGCAGGTGTCTGCGTCACCCGAACCACACACCCCATGTCACGGAGCACAGCACCCTGAATCGCACAGCCTGTGACTGTTCTGGGCCACGGCACCCCGAATTGCACAGCCTGTGTCTGATACCCCAAAACACACACCCTGTGCCTACCCTGGGCTGTGATACCCCAAATCACACACCCTGCACCTGCCCTGGGCTGTGATACCCCAAATCACACACCCTGTGCCTGATACCCCAAATCACACACCCTGAACCTGCTGTGGTCTGTGATACCCCAAATCACACACCCTGTGCCTGTCCTGGGCTGTGGCACCCCAAATCACACACCCTGTGCCTGATACCCCAAATCACACACCCTGTGCCTGATACCCCAAATCACACACCCTGTGCCTGCCCTGGGCTGTGATACCCCAAATCACACACCCTGTGCCCACCCTGTGCCTGATACCCCAAATCACACACCCTGTGACTGATACCCCAAATCACACACCCTGTGCCCACCCTGGGCTGTGATACCCCAAATCACACACCCTGTGCCTGTCCTGGGCCATGGCACCCCAAATCACACACCCTGTGCCTGTGCTGGGCCATGGCACCCCAAATCACACACCCTGAACCTGCTGTGGTCTGTGATACCCCAAATCACACACCCTGTGCCCACCCTGTACCTGATACCCCAAATCACACACCCTGTGCCTGATACCCCAAATCGCACCCCCTGTGCCTGCCCTGGGCCATGGAACCCCACACGCAGCCCCCGCACCCCCTGTCCCAGCTCCTTCTCTCACTCCATCCCCACTTTGGGGCTCAGTGGAGGGAACCAGGCAGGACCCCCCACTCCTCCAGGAGCAGCAGGACATCGCTGCTCTGCCTTCCCACCTCCCCCAAGTGCCCTGGGGTGTCCCACCCACCCCATTCCCCTCCCCCGAGAGCCCCCGAGCGCTCTGGAGTGAGCGCTCCGTGTCTCCCATGGATACCCCGGCTGCTCCGGGAATCCCCCACATCTCTCCAGCCCCTGAGGGATGCACCCCCTGAATCCCCCAAACACAGGGGTGCAAGCCCTGGCTGTGCCCCACATGTCCCCAGGGGCGCATCCTCCCGGGGTCCCCCGCATCCCCCCATATCGGGGGTGTATCCTGCCGGGGTCCCCCGCATCCCCCCATATCGGGGGTGTATCCTGCCGGGGGTCCCCCGCATCCCCCCATATCGGGGGTGTATCCTGCCGGGGTCCCCCGCATCCCCCCATATCGGGGGTGTATCCTGCCGGGGTCCCCCGCATCCCCCCATATCGGGGGTGTATCCTGCCGGGGTCCCCCTGCGATCCCAGGGGTGCATCCCGCATCACCCTGCTGCCATCCCTCGGACCCCTCCGCGTCCCGGGGTAGCGGGGCACATCCCCGGGGTGTCCCCCAGCCGGGCACATCCCCGGGGTGTCCCCCAGCCGGGCACATCCCCGGGGTGTCCCCCAGCCGGGCACATCCCCGGGGTGTCCCCCAGCCGGGCACATCCCCGGGGTGTCCCCCAGCCGGGCACATCCCCGGGGTGTCCCCCAGCCGGGCACATCCCCGGGGTGTCCCTCAGCCGTCCCCGGGCCTCCCCGGACCCTCCTCGGGTGGCGCAGCAGCCGCGACTCGCCCGCCTTGGGCCGCGCCCGCCGCTGCGGCACCGCAAGCGCTCCGGTGCTCCCCCCGCCCCGGGCGGGCACTCACACAGCTGAGCAGGGAGCAGACCCCGAGACAGGCCCCCATCGTGCTGCCACCGCTCCCGGCTCCCTCTCGCTCCCGGTCCCGGCTCCCGGTCCCCGCCGCCGCCGCCCTGGCTCCGCCCGGAGCGGGGAGCTCGGGGCGGCCGCTCCCGCCGCGCCTCCCCCGGGGCGGCCCCTACGGCGGCGGAGAGGAGAGCGAGAGAGGGTCCGGGCCCCTGCCGACCGCAGGGAGCCCCTCCATGGCTCCTCCATCCTCACTCCGCCCCCCTCTCCATCCCTCTCCATGGCCCTCCTTCCCTCTCCCTTTCATCCTCCTCCGTCTCCCCTTCGTTCACGGTTACTGCCGGGGGGACCCCACCCACACATGGGGACGGGTCTGGGTGGGGGCTCTGGGACATCGCCAGGACAGGGGGGGATGGCCAGGAGCCCTGCTAGAAGCAACCGGTGGGAAGGGGCCATGGAATTCCAGAATGGTTTGGGTTGGAAGGGACTTAAATCCCACCCAGGGCCACCCCAGCCATGGCAGGGACACCTCCCACTGTCCCAGGGTCACCTCCCACTGTCCCCAGGGTCACCTCCCACTGTCCCAGGGTCACCCCCACTGTCCCCAGGGTCACCTCCCACTGTCCCCAGGGTCACCCCCACTGTCCCAGGCTGCTCCAGCCCCAATGTCCAGCCTGGCCTTGGGCACTGCCAGGGATCCAGGGACAGCCACAGCTGCTCTGGCAATTCCAGCCCAGCCCCTCCCCACCCTCCCAGGGAACAATTCCTGCCCAAGATCCCACCCAAATCTCCCCTTTGCCAATCTCAAGCCATTCCCTGGGTCCTGTCCCTCCAGGCCTTGTCCCCAGCCCCTCTCCAGCTCTCCTGGAGCCCCGTCAGGCCATACTGGGAGCCTGACTGGAGCCTCAGGAAGTTCAACAAGGTGAAAGGACAAAGTTCAGTTCTTCGGGAGAACAACCCCAGACTCCAGTGTGGAATGGAGGCCACGCTGCTGGGACACAGGGAAAGGCCCTGGGGTGCTGCTGGGCACTGGGGGGAACACGAGGCAGGCAGAAGGTGAGAAGTGTCCAGGGCTGCACCAGGTCAAGGGAGGGGATCCAGGCTGGTTTGTCCAGTTCTGGGCTCTCCAGAACAAGAGAGGTGTGGGAATGCTGGAGAGTCTCCAGCGAAGAGCCACAAAGGTAATGAAGGGTCTGGAGTATCCCACCTGTGAGGAAAGGCTGAGAGGCTGGGGCTGATGGGCCTGGAGAGGGGTTTGGGGGGTCTCACTCGTACAGAAACACCCACAGCTCCACCAAGCCACTGCTGTCACTGGAGAAGCTGATCAGGCTGGCTGAGCTTGGCTTCCCCTCACCTGTCACCCTTAATGTGCCTGGAAATGCTCCCCAGGACCAGCTCCTCCATCTCCTCCCCAGGGATTGAGGCTGACGTGCCCACAGTTCCCGGGGCCCTCCCTGCCCTTCTGGAAGGCAGAAGTGACATTCCAGACTCTTCCAGACTCTTCTCTCCATCCCCACGGTCAGTGAAAGGTTGTTGAGAGGGTTCTCCTCCTGCAGGAACCCTTCTGGCTGGGTTTGCCATCCAGCTCCAGCATTCCCAGTGCTCCCAGCAGCCCCACCAGGCTGAACCCCCTCCTCTGCAGGGCCAGACCCCGGGTCAGGGCCTGAGGGTGGCACAGAGCAGGTTTGTCCTGTTCCTCCTGCCCAGCCACAGCCTGGCACGCCCTCCCAGGGCACCGAGGGCTCTGCCGGGTGTGATTCAGGGCCTGGGATAAACCGGGAGGTGCCAGCCCACTTCCAGACCCTAAATTTAGACAGAGGAGGAAGCACGTGAGAATGTGACAGCAGCAGCCTTGGGGGCACAGGGCTGGGGCCAGATGTCCCCCGTGTCCTTGAGGAAGAGGAGGGTGTCACACTTTTTGCTCCAGAGGGAAAGCTCCGGGGCTCGACCCCTGACCAGCAGTTGGCACAAATGGATAAAGGATTGTCTGAGCCTCTGTGGGCTCCCAAAATCTGCGGGCAGGGCGCACCAGGAGAGGTGAGCACAGGAAAAGTGATCCCAGCTGGTCTCAGGTTTCTCCTTTCCGGAGGCGCTGGGGACCTCCTGCCCCGGCACGGGTGTGGCAGCGCCCCGCGGCCCCGGGACACGATGGGCCGGCTCTGCCACCGCCCCCGGCAGGGCTCGGGGGGCTCTGCCAGCTCCGTCTCCTCCTGGCAGGCCGGCAGAGCCCTGGGACACAATGTCCTCCGGTTCCTGTCCCCTCGGGCAGCACAGATCGGCCGGGCAGGTGTTTGTCCCCCGCTGTCCTTGCGGGCACACGAGGAGCAGGAATCCTTGCAGGGACCCCCGGCGCTGTCCCCTCCTGGTCCCTCTGATGGTGCCAGCAGGTGGCAGTGCCGGAGTGGGGACACCGGGGACGGTCACCGCGCTCCGGCCCCGCTGCCACCAGGGCCAGCGTCACTCCCCCGGTGCCCCCGTGTCCTTGTCCCCGTCCCGGGAGGGGCTGTGGGCAGCGGGGGCAGCCCCGGGCGGGCTGGGACAGCCCTGCGACAGCGACAGCGGTGTCAGAGGTGACAGAGCCGTGACGGGCGGTGACAGAGCAGCTGCCACAGGGGGATGAGGAATGGGAGATTTGGGGTGTCAGGGGGGCCTCCAGCCATGCCAGCCCCTGTCCCGCTGCTGGGAGCATCCCTGCATCCCAAAAAAACGCTTCTTTATCCCCCTCTGCTGCTTCTCCTGCATCCCTCAGCATCCCCCAGGCGTCTTTGTCCTGGTGTGATTCATGAGGGCTCGGGGCTCTCAGAACCCCAAATACAACTCATTGGGGCTCTCAGTACCCCAAATACAGCTCATGAAGGCTTGGGGTTCCCAAAACCCCAAATACAGCTCATTAGGGTGTGGGGCTCCCAAAACCCCAAATACAGCTCATGAGAACTTGGGGCCCCATTTCTGGGGGGATTGTGGGGCTGGGGGGATTGTGGGGTTGGGGGGATTGTGATGTTGGGGGATTGTGGGGTTGGGGGGATTGTGATGATGGGGGGATTGTGATGATGGGGGGATTGTGGGGTTGGGGGGATTGTGGGGTGGAGGGATTGTGGGGTGGGGGGATTGTGATGATGGGGGGATTGTGGGGCTGGGGGATTGTGGGGTTGGGGGATTGTGGGGTTGGGGGGATTGTGGGGCCGGCAGGATTGTGAGGCTGGGGGGATTGTGATGATGGGGGGATTGTGGGGTTGGGGGGTTTGTGGGGTTGGGGGATTGTGGGGCCGGGGGGATTGTGGGGCTGGGGGGAGCAGGGCCAGGAGCAGCTCGCCAGGGATGCCCAGGAAAACAAACGCTCTCATGTGACTGTATCTGGGACAATACCAGCTTAGCCGTGGGTGCAGCCAGCAGGAATCCTGCTGCTCCCGAGCCCTGCTGGGCATGGATAAACCTACATTAGAGCAATTAATAATAATTAATAATTGGGTCTGCGCTTGGAAAAGCAGCTGAAGCCAGCGCTGGGCTCCAGAGCGTTGTCTAGACAGGGAAATGCGAGGTACAGGTTTGGGGCGATGGGTTTGGGGTTGGCAGAGCCCTGGGCTGTGGGGTTTTCCTGCCCTTGGCATCCTGGGGGCTCCTGGTGGGATTTAGGGCACACAGGACCCTTCCCCTCAGCTGCCAGCAGGCACATCCCGGCCTTGGGGCTTTGGGGACCCCCCACCCACCCTGTGCTGCAAGGAGGGGCAGGAATGGAGCCCCCCAAGTACCTCGGCTCAGCTCTGCTGCTTCCCCCGGGGTCTGAACCCCCAGGTGAGATGGGGACAGGCACAGAGCCAGGCTGGGATGGGAAGGATGAGTGTAAAAGGGCTGGGATGGAAGCAGCCCCCTTGCCCTGGTCCCAGGATGCTCCTGAGGCGGGAGGAGAATTAGTTTTCCACTAAGCTCCTCTGTAATAAACACAGACACGGGGGCAATGGGCAATTGCTCGGCCTTTAATTACAGCCAGTCAGGGTGTTCAGGGTCACAGGAGCCGGGATCCAGAGCCAGGGGGGATGAGGGGGGTGATTCTCAGGAGGAACACTGCAGGAATCTGCAAAACCTTCTGTGCCTCAGCTCCTCTGTCATCCCTTTCACTCAGCACGAGCCTCCTGTCCTCCCAGCCCAGAACATCTCAAATCCCAGAGCCGTGGATACCAGAACATCCCGGGCTGGAGAGGACCCACAGGGATCACCAATCCCAAATCCTGGCCCTGCCCAGACCCCCCAGCACTGCCAGCGGTGCCCAAACACTCCTGGCATTCCCTGGGCACCAGCTGCCGTGCACAGGAGCCTGATGGAGCCCCAGGAACCCCTCTGAGCCCCCTGACAGCCTTCCCACCCTCCAGCATTGCCTCTGGAAAACTCACCGAGCTACCTGGAATGTCTTAACGGCCACAGAGGCTGAGGGGCCCTCACTAAACCCATCCCTCATCGTGCTGGGGTCTTCCCACAGCCTCTCTCATCCAGGAGTATGGATGCTGGCTCTGGAGACCTAGCCTGGGAAGTTTTAAGGAGGAATCAAAACAATTCTTAGGGACAGAAAACAACTGCCAGGTGCTGTTTTCCTGTCTCTTGTTGTCGTTGCAAGGGAAAGGCAGAGGGTGTTGTACACCACTGACCACTGATGGTGATGTAGTGATTTACTAACCAAGAAGAGTTTCCTTTCTGTACTTTCCACAGACCAGTCTATAAAATAGGCTGAAGCAATAAACTGAGAAATTCTCCTGTTCTGACTCCTTGAGAGTCTGTGTCGTTCTTCTCGCCGTTCCTAATAGAACGACACAGGAGGATGAAGGGCTGGAAACGCCGAGTCCTGGTTGGTGCCGGGCTCCCAGACACAGGCCAGGCTGGGAGAGCTGCGCCGTTCCCCTGCTGAGCTGCACAGATGCTGTTTGTCCTTCTCCTGGCGCTGCCCAGACTGGTGATGGATGGCGGTGTCACAGTGTCACAGTGTCACAGCAGAGATCCTGTGCTGTCACAGCCGCTGGGTGGAAAATGCGGGGGGTGACTCCACCGTGAGCTGCGTCACTCCCCGGAGGATCTGAGTGCTGGGGTGGAGGGGAAGGGACCTGAGGGTGTCCTTGGTCCACCTGGCAGGAGGGGCTGCTTCTTCCCTTCTGCCTTCTCCTGCTCGGATCCTCAAGACTTGAGACCCTCTGTTTTCCTTCCTGGTGTCCAAAGTCACCCAAAGCCACCCAAAGGTACCCAAAGTCACACAAAGGTACCCAATGTCACCCAAAGTCACACAAAGTCATCCAATGTCACACAAAGTCACACAAAGTCATCCAATGTCACCCAAAGCCACCCAATGTCACCCAAAGTCACACAAAGTCACCCAAAGCCACCCAAAGTCACACAAAGTCACACAAAGTCACAAAGTCACCCAAAGCCACCCAAATGTACCCAAAGTCACACAAAGGTACCCAAAGTCACACAAAGTCACCCAAAGCCACCCGAAGTCACACAAAGTCATCCAATGTCACACAAAGTCACACAAAGTCATCCAATGCCACACAAAGTCACACAAAGTCACACAAAGTCACACAAAGTCATCCAATGTCACCCAAAGCCACCCAAAAGTACCCAAAGTCACCCAAAGTCACACAAAGCCACCCAAAGTCACCCAAAGTCATCCAAAGCTACCCAAAGGTACCCAAAGTCACTCAAAGTCATCCAATGTCACCCAAAGGTACCCAAAGTCATCCAAAGTCACACAAAGTCACACAAAGTCACAAAGTCACCCAAAGCCACCCAAATGTACCCAAAGTCACACAAAGTCACCCAAAGTCACACAAAGCCACCCAAAGTCACCCAAAGCTACCCAAAGCTACCCAAAGGTACCCAAAGTCACTCAAAGTCATCCAATGTCACCCAAAGGTACCCAAAGTCATCCAAAGTCATCCAATGTCACCCAAAGTCACACAAAGTCATCCAAAGGTACCCAAAGCTACACAAAGTCACACAGAGTCATCCAATTCACCCAAATTCACCCAAAGGTGCCCAAAGTCACACAATGTCACCCAAAGTCACTCAAAGTCATCCACATTCACCCAAAGTCACCCAAAGTCACACGAAGTCACACAAAATCATCCATTGTCACCTAAAGTCACCCAAAGGTACCCAAAGTCACACAATGTCACACAAAGCCACCCAAAGTCACCCAAAGTCATCCAATGTCACCCAAATTCACCCAAAGGTACCCAAAGTCACACAAAGTCACACAAAGTCACACAAATTCACCCAAAGGTACCCAAAGCTACACAATGTCACCCAAAGTCACTCAAAGTCATCCACATTCACCCAAAGTCACACAAAGGTACCTAAAGTCACCCAAAGTCGCACAAAGTCACCCAAAGTCACACAAAACCACCCAAAGCTACCCAAAGTCGCACAAAGTCACCCAATGTCACCCAAAGTCACACAAAGTCACCCAAAGCCAGCCAAAGTCATCCAAAGTCATCCAAAGTCACCCAATGTCACCCAAAGTCACACAAAGTCACCCAAAGCCAGCCAAAGTCACCACCCTTCTCCAAACTCCCTCAGGAGCCCCCCTGAGCCCCTCCACGCACTCCCCACGTCCCCTGTCCTGGGGCAGGACAGCTCCAGGGCCAGCTGGACGCACGGGAGCCGGGGCAGTGCCGTGGGGATGGGAAATCTGGGAGAGCTGCCCGAGGCACGTGCAGGTTTTGAGCCTCTTCATCTCCATCCTTCACGATTCTCCCTCTCAGAGAACGGTTAATGAGCCGTGGGGACCCAGTCAGACTTCTCTGGGTGGCCTTTCACCTCCTTCTGGCCAGTTAGAACCAAAAAAAGAGAAAAAAAAAAACCCCAAACAAACCAAAAAAAGAAAAGAACCCACAAGTGACGACGTGGAGACAATTAGCTCAGTGTCTGCTTAATGAGTTCATTAAGAACATCCCTCTTTGACAGGAGAGGAGCTGAGCTCATCTCCGAGTCCTGGGAGCCTTTGTGGGGTGCACAAGAGCCCATCCCGGGTTTGGGCTTTGCTGCCTGCACCCCGTGGGCTCCCGGAGCCTCTCGGGCTGTTCTTTGTTAGGCTCAGCTCGTCCAGAGCGTTTTCCCAGGACCACAGACCCTGACAAACTCCAGATGCTGCGGATGAACCCCAGAAATCCTCGGGGCGGGGGCAGAACCGGCGCTCCGAGGCGGGGAGAAGCCGCGGGGAGCACCGGCGGTCACCTGGGGGGACCGCGGGGTGACAGATGCCAGCATCACCGAGCCCCCCGGTGCTGGGGGACCGCGGGGTGACAGATGCCAGCAGCACCGAGCCCCCCGGTGCTGGGGGGACCGCGGGGTGACAGATGCCAGCATCACCGAGCCCCCCGGTGCTGGGGGGACCGCAGGGTGCCAGATGCCAGCAGCACCGAGCCCCCCGGTGCTGGGGGGACCGCGGGGTGACAGATGCCAGCAGCACGGAGCCCCCCGGTGCTGGCAGCCCCCCCTGCCCGGCTCTGCCGAGCCCCACGTGGCCGTGCCGAGCAGATTTTGCTTGGCTGCCTGGGCTATATTTAGCCGCCTGTAAAAGGGGTTAGCGAGCAGCGCTGGAGCCAGTGGCACAGCTAAGAATGTCAACGTAAGAGCAGCCAGGGATAAAAAAAGCCCAGGCCGGGCGCTGGGAGCTTTGCACAAATCCCGGTGGCTGCGGGAGGCGGGCAGGGCTGCAGCATCTCCCGGTGCCACCGGGCCGGGGCCGCTCCCCGTGCGCCCACCTGGAGGTTCCTCACGGTTTTGGGGCTGGTTCGGGGCATCTCTGCGCTCAGCTGGGGCTGGAACCCGGTGGGTTTGGTGAAATGGCCGAGTTCTGGGGAGGGGTGTCCCCCTCTGGTGGGGGGACAGAGGCAGGCGGGGGGCACAAGGCGCTGCCCCCAAGCTGGGAGGTGTTTGTGGGGCTCCACATCCCCATCCAGGCATCTGGAACTTACTGGAGCATGAAGAATAGATTTGAGCGCTGCATTTTTTGTTTTTTTTTTGCCCATGAACACATTTTTTGGGGGATGCTGCCTTTGTGCTCGGTTAACCCCAGCACACCTTCCCTCCCAAGGCTCCCCTCACAGCCCTGATCCGGCCCCTTAAAGCAAGAACTGGGCAAATCCCGCCACATCCCAGCTCTTCCCAGCACATCCCAGCACATCCCAGCACATCCCAGCTCTTCCCAGCACATCCCACCACACCCCAGCACATCCCAGCCCTTCCCAGCTCTTCCCAGCACATCCCAGCTCTTCCCACTCCATCCCAGCACATCCCAGCCCTTCCCAGTTCATCCCAGCCCTTCCCAGCTCATCCCAGCCCTTCCCAGCACATCCCAGCCCTTCCCAGTTCATCTCAGCTCTTCCCATCCCATCCCAGCTCATCCCAGCTCTTCCCAGCACATCCCAGCCCTTCCCAGCACATCCCAGCTCTTCCCAGCACATCCCAGCCCTTCCCAGCACATCCCAGCCCTTCCCAGTTCATCCCAGCTCTTCCCAGCACATCCCAGCCCTTCCCAGTTCATCCCAGCCCTTCCCAGTTCATCCCAGCCCTTCCCAGTTCATCCCAGCTCTTCCCAGCCCTTCCCATCCCATCCCAGCTCTTCCCAGCTCATCCCAGCCCTTCCCAAGCCCTCGTGCTCTGCTCTGAGCTGTGCTGACCTTGCCTGAGCTCTCTCCTGCCTGTGCTGCCCAGAAATGTGGGATTTCAGCCAATGGCAGAGCCCAGGCACAGCCCAGGTGGTTTCCTGGGCCAATTCCCAGGAATAATTTGTGCGTTCTGCTGGTGCTCTGGGGCAGGGGATGAATCTTTTGGTGGCTGAACCCCAAGAGAGGCACTTTGAGTCATTGAGAGCCCCTTTTTTCCCAGAGCTCCTGTGATGAACTGGCAGCAGGATGAGCCTCAGGCTGGGATTGCATCTGGCTGTGGGATCAGCCTCACCTTTGGGGAGGGAAGGAGCTTCTGCTGCTGCAAAAACAGCAACAAATCATTCTTTGGGTTGAAATTTTCCATTCTGCCGGGGACAGCGAGGCTGCAGATGGGTTGCAAAGACCCGTGCAACTCACTGCAGCTATTCCAGCCACCCTGACGGCTTGAGTTAGGGAATAAAACCAGGAAAAGCATCCCGTGCGCCGTCCCCCAGCGGGGCAGGATGCTCCGGGCTGAACACACGCGGCGGGGGGAAGGTCTCCAACAGCTCCCCGATGTCCTGGGGGCAGATGGAGCCGCAGAATGCTCGTGGCCTGTGCGGACAGGGCGGAGCAGAGCGCTGGGATGCAGATGGCAGAGTCCTGGAGCACGGAGGGTGCCTGCGAAGGGCACTGCTGCAGCACTGACATGTCCAGACTCTCGGCTCAGTGTGACGCTCCAGCCTGCCTGCTGACAAATCTTCTCCCTGGGAGCTGTTTGCTGGCATTTTCCCTCTGCTTTGAAATCCTCCAGGCAAGGAAAGGCTTTGGCTGCCTTTGGCCCCCGGGATCTCGCAGGCAGGAAAGCTCTCCCCAAAGGCCGAGATCCATCCCTCAGGAGCCTCCTCCATCGCTCCAGGGCCGGTCTCCAGGCCCTGTCCTGCTGGAGCTGATGGAAATTCCCGGCCCCCAGCCAGGGAACGACCTGCAGGTCCCCAAACCCTGTGACCCGTGTCCCAAAATAGCTCCTTAAGCGAGGGACTGACGCAGCCCCTGGGCTCAGGAGTGACCTTCCCTGCTCGTCACCTGAGTCCCCAGCGGGGCAGCAGCGGCTCAGCCGGGCTGCAAATCCCAGAGATGCCTCCAAAAGAGGAACAGCAAAGGGCTCCTCTGCCCCCGGTGACTTTTAGCCCAGATCTGAGCCCGCAGCGCTGGGCAGGGCAGTGGAAAAGAGCTCTGCTCCCTCCCTCTGCTCCGCACCTGCAGCAGCCCGAGGCTCGGGGGCTTCATTGACCCTCCTGCCCCAGGGGGATGAAGCAGCTGGGCAGGAGGAGGAGGAGGATGGGCTCTTCCAGACCCGTTTTCTGCCCGTTTTGGGGGCTGGGGAAATGGGATTCAGAGCAGGGAGCGGCCTGAGCCCATCCTCGCTGGCTCCACACCCCGATGGATCAGTCAGGGACTCTCCCGCAGAGACATTCCAGGCTGCCCAGCGGCAGGGAAGCTCATCCTGCTGGGATCATCCTGGGAAGCAGATCCCAAGGTCTGCAAAGCCCCAGAGCAGCAGCTGAATGAGCAGAGGAGGTGCAGAGCAGCCTCTGTCCCCACGCTGGTGCAGCAGCAGGCACCACGGCCCTGCCCTGCCCTGAGCAGGGAACAATTCTGGAATAATTCTGGAAAAATTCTGGAATCATTCTGGAATCATTCTGGAATCATTCTGGAATCATTCTGGAATAATTCTGGAATCATTCTGGAATCATTCTGGAATAATTCTGGAATCATTCTGGAATAATTCTGAAATAATTCTGGAATCATTCTGGAATCATCCTGGAATCATTCTGGAATAATTCTGGAATCATTCTGGAATCATTCTGGAATAATTCTGGAATAATTTTTCCCTTCCCAGCTGCTGTCCTGAGTCCCTGAGGTTTGTACCCGAGAGTTCTGGGAGCTCCAGCCGGGGCTCTGGGCTGCTGATTCTCATCATGCCCTGGCTGCAGGGGGGCTCTGGGAGAGGTTATTCCGTGTCAGCGCCGCACTGGTGGGAGATGCAGGGACTCACACACCTCTGGTGTGCCTCAGTTTCCCCAGCTCCCCCCAGAGCATCACAGTGGAGGAAATGCGGCTGTGCTGTGGCTGCCCCTCGGCCGTCCCAGGGCAGAGCATCCCCCGGGGCCGCTCGGGAGCTGGAGGAAGGGAGAACTCTCCAAGGTGCTCCGGATCTCAGCGGGCTCTCCTCCCGCTCCTTCCCATCCCAGCAGCGCGCCCTCCCTCGCTCCCGGCCGTCCCCTCGCCCGCCACAGCCGAGTCACACCCGAGCGGGTGCCAGGCAGGATAAACATCGCCGCTGCTCGGCCCGACACCGCTCCGGAGAGCGGAGACAGTCAAGGAGAAAGCGGAGCGTGAGCAGCTAAAAATAGCGGCTGGCGAAGGCTCCGCTCGCCGTCACCACGGGGAGCGAGCAGCGGCTCCAGGGTCCCTCCCCCTCCGCGGTTCTGGGCTCCGGGGGGACCCGGAACCGGCACCGCCCGTGTCCTGGTGGCGCCGGTGGCCCTGTCCCCTGGCACAGCCGGGGATGTCCCGCTGGTGGCCGCGGGGCTTGGGGACACGAGCCACCCGCGCCACCAGGACACGGCCGCTGCTGGTGCCCGGTACCCCCGGAGCCCAAAATCGCGGAGGGGCGGCAGCCGGGGGAAGGAGCCGGGGAAGGAGCCGGGGAAGGAGCCGGGGGAAGGATCCGGGGAAGGAGCCGGGGGAAGGAGCAGGGGAAGGAGCCGGGGGAAGGAGCCGGGGAAGGAGCCGGGGAAGGAGCCGGGGGAAGCATCGCCCACCCCGGGTCAGCGGCCGGGCCGTGCCCGGAGCAGCCAGCGAGGTGTCCCCATGGTCCCCAGGGGAAGGGACCCCTCGCTCCAGGGGTTCAGCATCGCCCCTCGCCATCGGCAGGGAGAGCAGCTCTGCTCGGGAATTTGGGATCGCGCCCCCAGCCCCGCTCCCGCCGGGAGCAGCGTCCCCGAGCCGGGATGGGGAGCAGAGACCCTCGGGGGTCCCTCCCAAAGCACACCCCAGCCCTGGGGACAGCCACCTTCAGGGCCAGGAGGGACATTTTGGAGCCTGCCACCAGCCCCACGCGGTTTCCCGGCTGCAGGGATGCCGATGGAAGCGTTGGGAGGTGGTTCCTGCTCCTGTGTGGAATTCCAGTGGATTTTAATCCCAGCTCTGCCTCTCCCGCCTCGCTGGCCTGACCCAGCTCAGGGCTGGGGGTGCGGACCCCATCCCACACCCTCGGTGTCCCCCCCTCAAGGTGACACCGGTGCCAGGCCAGGAGCAGCTGGTGGCATCTGCTCCGTGCCCGGGCTGTGCCCGGCGGGCTCCCAGCCCCGGTGCGGGGTGATCCGCTGGATTTCCAGCCACATCCAGGGTCTCCCAGCCCCCCGCCCCCTCCCCCATCCACCGCAGACACAGATTTTTTTAATTCTTTTTTTTTTATCCCCCCCGAAGATTCGGAGTCTGCCACTGATTTTTTTTTGGCTGAGCTAAAGCTGTGTGGGTTGGGGTCAAATTGTGGCGGGGGGCGAGCAGAGCCCCCTCAACCCAGCCCCACCCCCCCGGGGGGGCTCTGCAGCCGGGGAGCCGAATCCAGAGGAAATCTGAGGGAAAATGACCCATTTCCCCAGCAGGGCTGGTGGCCAGGCCGGGCTGCGAGCCCCCGGGCTGGGGCAGAGCCGCAGGGAGCGCGGGGGGATTGGGGGCCGGGGGATGTCACAGCCCCCGCCCCGTGTGCCAGCGCGGGGGGACGCGGGGACACAGCGGCCCGGGGGGGCCCGGGGGGCGGCCCCGGCGGCGGGGGGAGAGGGGGGGCGGCGGGCGGGGCCGGCGCTGGGTCCCCCCCGCGCCGAGCGGGGGCCGGGCCGGGCGGGAGCGGCGGCGGCGGCGGCGGCGGCGGCGGCTCGGCCCCGGGTGCCCCAGGGCCGCCTGGAGCCGGAGGCTTCCCCGCGGCTCCTGCCGAGCGCCGAGCATCCTTCCCCCGGCAGCCGGGCTGGCACCGGCACCGGCACCGGGATCAGCATCAACACCGGCACCGGCATCACCCCCGGCATCGGCATCACCCCCGGCACCGGCACCGACACCGACATCACCCTCGGCACCGACATCACCCTCGGCACCGACATCACCGGCACCGATATCCCCGGCTCCGCCGGCACCGACATCCCCATCACCCCCGGCAGCAGCACCGGCAGCAGCACCGGCAGCAGCACCCTCGGTGTCACCATCAGCACCGGCCTCGGCCCCGGGCTCGCCGCTGGCAGCAGGTGAGCGGCGGGCGGGGGCTCGGTGCAGGTGACGCGGTGGCACCGAGGCCCTGGGCCAGCGCCGAGGGTGCCCTGGGCTCCCCGGGGAGAGGGAAGCGGTGCCCACCGTGGGGACTGGTGCCCATCCCGGGAAGGCGGTGCCCACCCTGGGAAGGTGGAGGGGCCGGAGGGTCAGGGGATGGCGGCGGCCTCGGGGACAGATGGGTTTTTGGGGGGCTGAAAGTTTGCAGCAGCTGCGGTGGGGTGCTCTCGAGGGCTTGGGGTGCCCCGGGTGGCTCCGGGGAGGATTTGGGTGCTGAGGCACCGAGCAAGGCTCGGTCTCAGGGTGGGGACTTCAGATCGACCCCCATGGCGGCACCTCTGTCGCGCCCCGCGTGTCCTGGGGTCACCTCTGTCCCCTCCACCTTTCCCCCTGCCCTGTTCTCCTCTCGGCCACCGCACCCCCACCCCCAGCTCCAGCCCTCGGCTCCCCGGATCGGAGCTTCCCAGACGATTTGGGCGCGGGGGGCTGCGGGGGTCGCCAGGCACGGAGAGCCCCCCCAGGGCTGAGCACCCCCGTGCAGGGGACGCGCTCCCGTGGCGCTTCCTCCCGGGAGGAAAGGGCTTCCCCCGGGGACAGCTCCTCCTCCTCCCTGCCTTCGGGGCATCGTTTTGGCAGATTGCCCCTGCAGATGCTTGGATCGGGTCCCTTTGGTCCCCGGAGCTGGCTGCTGTCCCCTGGCTGGGTGGCAGCGCCACCGAGGAGGTGGCGGAGGGGTCCCGTGCTCACCCCGAATGCTCCCAGCCCGTGACCTTGGGGTGTCCAGCAAGGGCCACCTCGGTCCTCGCTGTCACGGCCCTGCCGCTGTCCCCCTGTCCCTTCCCTGCTCTGCGCCGTCTCCCCCCGGACAGGAGGAGCTCGGCAAGGGGAAAGGCGGTGCCAGAGCCAGATTCTCACTTCTGTAAATTGGGGAATCCCGGCATTTCTGCCCGGGCTGGGATGCTGGGAGCGGAGTGGGGGAGCTCTGGGAGAGGCTCTGGGGGTTTGGCTGTAGGAGGAGAGCTCAGGTTCAGCTCTGGGGGCAGCTGGAGGAGCTCTGGTGGGTGCTCCAGGCCTGGGGGGACCTGGCACCATGAGCGGGATGGGAGCCATGGCCCTGCCTTGGCTCCCGGAATTCCGGCAATTCCAGCTCCTGGCTCAGCCCCGGGGGTTGGATCCCGCTCTGCTCCATCACGGATTTCCAGCTCTCATCCCAGATTGCCTGCACGGATTTTTTCCTTGGCTTTTGGGCCCTTCCCTGGCAGCTCCCAGGGGCCGGGGGTTTGGTCACAGGGCGGTGGTGCCAGCTGGAGGATCCTGGTGGTGCAGGGATGGCAGGAAACATCTGGAACACCTCCATGTGAGGCCTCCCCACAGGCTGGGGGCAGCTGGGTGTCCTGGAAGTTTTCCACCTCCCTCCTTTGCCGGGCTGCAGAAGGAAGGAGAGGATCCCCCGGCACCCAGAGCCCTGGGGGAGGCACAACCCCGGGGAGCCGGAGCGTCCCGGGCAGCTTCAGCTGCCTCTGCTGCCCGGAATTCCGGGTGCCTGCGCTTATCCCGGTGCTCGGGCAGGGCTGGGAGCCTCCTCCACTCCCGGTCCTCTGCAGGTGCCAGCAGGCAGGTGGAGGAGAAGGAGCTGGCGCAGGGACACGAGGCTCCCGTGCGGTGTCCCGCGGCGCTCCCGGCATGGCACAGCCTGGGATGCGCTTGGTGGCACCCGGCTGGCGCCCTGTGACAGCCCACGGGGCTCCTCACAGCTCCCTGGGCTTCCCCTGGCACCCGTCCTGTGCCACCCAGGGCTCCAGAGCCAGCGGGGGTGTCCCTGTCCCCATCCCCAGCTCCGCCCGGGATGCTCGGGCTGAAGCAGAGCTTGAAAACCACTCGGGGAGGAGGGAGCCCGAGCTTGGTGAGGAACGGAACTGCTGTGGGTGTGGGTGACACGTTTATTATGCAAAATTACCTGGTTTTATTATGCAAAATTACAGTTTGTGGTGTGTCGGAGCAGGGAACTGAGGGTTCTGCTGGGAGCTCCATTACCCAGGGCTCAATCACCCTAATTACCCTCATTAGATGCCTTCCTTCCCCACAGAGCCGCTGTTGGCTCCCGGAGCGGGGCTGGGGGATCCCGGTACCCCCGTGGGGCTGGGGGCGGCTCCGTCCCCTCCTGCCAAAGGGGCCGGAGCGTTTCCCCGTTGGACTCAAACAGCGTCCGGATGCAGCCGAGGGAACTGAGGAATGTGGGGAAGGAAGGCTCAGCCCAGCACCTTTGTGGGGTCCCTGATGGGCACCCAAACTCCCCAGGGGAAATTCCTGTGCTCAGCCCAGCGCTCCAGCTGATTGCCTCTAATCAGTTAATTAAAGGGAATTAACTGGTGCGGGTGGAGGATGGAATAGGAATAGCTCTGGAACAGGTCACGGCCCACAGGCTGGTGAGCACCTGGCTGGCCTGGGAGCGGCTGGAGCAGCTTCCATTCCTCCCTGGGATGGGGTTGGGATCCTTCCTTCCTTTGGGATCCAGAGATCTCCTGCAGGAATGATCCCATCCCACCCAAACCCGTGTGGGTTGGGGGTCTCTCCCCGCTGGATCCCGGAGCTGCCCCCTGCCCTGGCTCTGGGAATAAAGGTGCTGCCAGCCCTTGGGATGTGCCGTGTTCCCAAAGGAACAGCCACGGCTGGTGGCTCCTGGTGCTTTCCATGTCCCTGGTGCTGCAGAGGGGACGTTCCCGCTGTCCCTGAGCCGCTCCCAGCGCACGGATCAGAGCCTGGCAGGGAGCTGATCCCTTCCTCAGGAGTGCCAGCAGCTCCATCCCTGCCAGCAGCAGCATTCCCAGAGCCCCGGGTGCCTCCTGGCAGAGGGACCCGGCCCCTCCCGGTCTCCAGAATCCCTGCTCCGTGTGACGGGAGAAGCCAGAAATGCTGGTTGTGAGCACAAAGCGATGGGAACATTCCCAGGGGAGAGCAGGAGGGATGGGAAGCATTGATGTGCCGGGCTGGGAGCCTCGGAGGATGGCCAAGAGGAGCTGGGGTTTGGCCATTCCCACTCTGGGCAGCACAGCTGAGCTTATCCAGGTTTCCATGGCCTCTCCTGGAGGTTTGGGATGCAGGTGAAGCCCTGCAGTGTCAGCCCTCGTGCTCGTGCCCGCTGAGCCTTTGGTGCTTCGATCTCTAATTGGAGCAGCTTGTCCAGGGCTGGGATCCCGGTGCTCCAGAGGGAATCCCGCATCCAGCTTGGCTTCCAGCACCTTTCCAGGATGCCCCATGTGCTGCTCCCAGAGGGAAAAGGCCTCGATTTTATCCCGCTGTGGGCTGGCAGGAGAAGCTGAGCTCAGCAGGGTTGTGCCAGGATTAAAGTGCTGAGTCCTCTGGATCTCTTTTCCCCAGCCCAATCCAGGCCTGAGGGATCCAGAGGGGATTTTCTCTGGGGTCGCTGCCCGGTGGGGAAGCCAAGCTCTGATGTGGGACACGGTGTGAGCACCCCCAGGTCTGGGATTTGGGTTGGCAGAATTCGGGAAATTTAGGATTGGGATGCCAGGGAGCACCAGAGCCGGATTCACTCCCTCACCGGAGCGGGACTTGCTCTGGTTTGTGTTTCCAGCTTTAAAATCCAAAGGGAGAGTTTATACAAACAGCCTGAAATCCCTTCTGGGCAGACTCGGCTTGGATTTCAGGATTTTTCCAGGTTTCTGGTGGATATTAAGCACAGCTGAACTCTGCCATCATCCCCCTGAGTGAGGGAGCAGTGACACAGGCTCTGCTTCTGCCGGCGGCTCCATTCCGCGGATGTCAGCAGCAAACCCCACCTCCCGTGCACATCTCCCTGCTGGGAGCCAGGAATTACAGCGAGTGGAGATTAACCAGAGCCCCACTTCAGAGCCCTTCCTTCAATGGGAATTGAGGTCCCAGTGCCGAGCCCAGCTGAGCCCACGGAGGGAAGGGTTTATGCTCTGCCTAGGCCTGGGACTCAGCTCAGCTTTGGGGTGGAAATAAAAATTCCAAGTCCTACAGCTGGGGAAAAAAATATAATAACCAATCTAAAAATAATTAGTCATGGAATCCCTGGTTGGAAAGGACCTTAAATCCCATCCAGGGCCACTCCAGCCATGGCAGTGACACCTCCCACTGTCCCAGGGTCACCCCCACTGTCCCAGGGACACCCCCCACTGTCCCCAGGGTCACCCCCACTGTCCCAGGCTGCTCCAGCCCCAATGTCCAGCCTGGCCTTGGGCACTGCCAGGGATCCAGGGACAGCCACGGCTGCTCTGGACAGTGAGACCCTAAATGGTGCAAAAGGGAGCAGAGGATGAAGGCTGGTCTTTAAAAGGATCCCTGGGATCCAGGGAGAGGTCTGGGTGGGATAATTCAGGATCTGGGTGTGAGCAGGGCAGCCATGGACACCAGGCAGGGAGCAGGGAGAGGGATGTGAGGATGGTGGAGGGGACAAGGAGACACTTCAGCATTTCCCAAATCCATGGATGAGAATCCAAGCACGAGCAGGAGTGGTGGAGAATGGGGAAAGCTGGCCTGGACGTGAGGATGAGTGTGCAAGAAGAGGAGGAAGGCCAGAGCTGAAGGCAGGACCCAAGAGGAAGGGACTCAGAGGGTGATGGGAATCCCTCTGGAAGTGTTTTATCCCAGCGAGGAGGATCCGCTGCTCCTCGGGGAGGGAAGGAGCGGGAGCCACGTGTCCGATGCCTTTGGAGCGTGGGTTTTGCTGGGAAGGGAATCACAGGGAAGAGCCAACCCTGCAGGTACCGGGATGTGCTGGAGCTTCTCAGGCTGGGTCAGAGCTGTGGGGAGCTCAGAAATCCCACTGCAACAGTTCCTCAGAGCTTGGGGAAAATTTGGGAGCCAGGGGAAAGCCAGTGGGAGACTGTGCTGGTGCTCCAAGCAGGATGCAGCTCTGTCTGGATCCCTGCACCTCAGCGCTCCTCGCTCACTCCAAAGATGCCCGGCAAGATCCGAGCTGGCCCAAATTCCTGCCTGGCCCACCTGGAATCCTGGGGATTCAGGGGTGAAAGGGATTCAGGCCATGGTTGGAGAGGTTCTGCTGCCGAGGGCAGGCAGGGGAGTGCCAGCATCCCACGGGAATGGGTCCTGGAAGCTTCATCCCTGCCAGGAGGGATCATCCTGTCCTGTGTGTGAGCAAAACCTATTCCAAAAGTCATTCTGCACCTCCACATTCAGTATTCCTGCACCAGCCCACATCCCTGCAGCCTTTTCCCCCTCTCCCAGGAAACGATGAGCTCAGGACAATATTTATCCCTGTCCTTCCTCTCACCGGGATCCCGGAGCTGTCCCTGGGCAGGTGACACAGCCCGGTCCCACCTGGCTCAGCACTCCCGGGGCTCCAGGAGCCGCTTCCCTGGAGAGGAGCGGATCCCGCTGCCTCCCCGGGAGGGCTCTGCAGGTTCCATCCTGCGTTTAATTGTTGCCATCTGCTGCTCCCGGCTCCAGGGGCTGGCTCCCGGGTAAGCCAGCCCCGTGTGGACTCCTGGCTGGTTTTCCTGGAGGATGCTCCCGTTCCCTCCTGACCTGGGCCAGCTCTCTCCTTCCCGTTTCACTCCGTTTTACGGTTCTATCTCGCTAAATGCTTCCCGTTTTTCCGGGTGTTCATCAGCGCTGAGGGGCTCCTGGTGGGTTTTTGAGGGTTTGTTCCAGGCTGCAGCATTCCCAGCACAGATCCCATAAAACATTGGATTAAACGAGCAGGAGGAGCCCCCCAAACAGGGAAAGCCAAGAGCATTAAAACCCCCTTGCAGAGGAGCTCATGACCCACGAGCAACTCAGAAGCTGAAGAAGCAAATTCCTGTGGTTAAATGAATCCTCCTGTAACACCTCCCAGCTCCTGAACTCCTGGAGCATTCCTGATTTGTTTTCTCTGCCAGGGGGGATGTGTTTGGCAAAGCTGTGGTGTGTCCGTGGTGGTCCCCAGGCTCCAGGTGCAGTTTGGGGTCCCTGCCACCCCCAGCAACCCCAAAAAGTGGTGTAGAGGGGACACTGAGGGCTGTGTTTGACCCTGACCTGGGACTGCTCCATCCCCAGCTGGGTCACACCTTTCTCTGCCTGTTCTGCACCATCCTCCAGGGCTCTGCTGTTCCCAGGGAACCCCACCAAGGAGCCCTGTCCTTCTCCTCCCTCCGCCTGTCCCAGCGCCTTCCCTGCCGCCCATCTCCAGCAGGGATTGAGGTTTATTTCTGCCCTTCCTTTATCCCATTAGGGGCATTAAAGCAGGACCCCGAGGACCTTCCATGTGACTCCTGCAGCTTTTTTAGGCTGAGACCCCGTTAAGCCACAGAAACCGTCTCTGCTTAGAGGGGGAAATCCTCCCTCACCAGGTTCATCCCGTGGGATTTGCCCCGTTTGGGTTGGATTTGCCTGTGGGACCTGGAGGAGGTGGCACAGGGCTTGGACGTTGTCCCCAGGGGTGGGGACAGCCCGGTGGGCTCTGGGACGGTGACGCTGCATCCCAGGAGAGACAACCCCCGGGTCTGTGTCCCCAGGCTGCTGATCCCCACTTTTGGGAGCGGGATCCAGCCCCATCCCCACATCCATGGGGGAGTTTTGCTGCGGGCAGGATCCAGCAGATCCCGGAGGATGATCATTCCCGGCTCTCCGGCGCTGGAGGCAGCGGGAGCTGCTGGGGCTGTGGGGAGGGAGCTTTGGTCCGGCCTGAGGGGCTCTGGCTCTGCTGGGGCATGCAGAGAATCTGTGTGTGAGTGTGAACACGGGATCAGGGATCCACTGGGATCCACAGGGATCCTCTGGGAATCACAAATTCCTTTAGCCTGGAAAAACCCAGCGAGATCAGGGTCCATCCCTTCCCTCAGCCACCAAACCCCGTCCCCATGGCCGTTAGACCCCTCCAGGACCGGTGGCCCCAAGGACAGGACAGCCCTCTCCTTCCAGGATTCCTCCCCAGAATCCATGGAACCCTCTGGAATGCGCGTGCCCGTGTGCTCACACCGTCACACACAGCTGTGTGTCCCCAGACAGCCCCAGGGGACACGGCGGGACACCCACAGGGATGTCACACGTGTGGCACAGGCGGTGCCGGGTGAGGGACGTCACCTGGAGCAGGTGGGGAGTGAGGACAAACTCTGGGACAAGGAGGTGACACGGCCGTGGCACCGCGAGCCAGGAAGTGCCACGTGTGCAGACACGGTGACAGGGACAGTCACACGGGTGTGACAGGGAGTGTCACACAGGTGTGACAGGGACAGTCACACGGGTGTGACAGGGACAGTCACACAGCTGTGACAGGGACAGTCACACGGGTGTGACAGGGACAGTCACACAGCTGTGACAGGGACAGTCACACGGGTGTGACAGGGACAATCACACAGCTGTGACAGGGACAGTCACACAGGTGTGACAGGGAGTGTCACACAGCCGTGACAGGGAGTGTCACACAGGTGTGACAGGGACAGTCACACAGCTGTGACAGGGAGAGTCACACGGGTGTGACAGGGACAGTCACACAGGTGTATCAGTGCCACACAGCTGTGACTGTGACAGTGACACAGCTGTGTCAGTGACACTCCCGTGACAGTGACACACCAGTGACAGTGACAATGCACACACCTGTGACAGTGACAGTGACACACCTGTGACAGTGACACACACCTGTGACAGTGACAGTGACACACCTGAAACAGTGACAGTGACACACCTGTTTCAGTGACAGTGACACACACCTGTTACTGTGACACACCTGAGACAGTGACAGTGACACACCTGTGACAATGACACACACCTGTGACAGTGACAGTGACAGTGACACACCTGAGACAGTGGTAGTGACATACCTGTGATGGTGACACACCTGTGACAGTGACAGTGACACACCTGTGACAGTGACACACCTGTTACAGTGACACACCTGTTACAGTGACACAGCTTTGACAGTGACAGTGACACACCTGTGACAGTGACAGTGACACAGCTGTGTCAGTGACACTCCTGTGACAGTGACAGTGACAGTGACACACCTGAAACAGTGACAGTGACAGTGACACCCCTGTGACAATGACACACACCTGTGACAGTGACAGTGACACACCTGTGACAGTGACAGTGACAGTGACACAGCTGTGACAGTGACAGTGACACACACAGCTGTGACAGTGACACACACCTGTTACAGTGACACACCTGTTACAGTGACACAGCTGTGACAGTGACAGTGACACCTGTGCAGGAGCAGTGCAGGTGGCTCCAGAGGGCAATGGCCGTGCAGGTGCACACAGAACCTTTGTCACCTTTTGTGCCTCAGTTTCCCCCCTGAGCAGCGCCCGTGTCCTGCCCCTCGTGGCACAGCCACCCCAGCACTGGTCACTAATTAACGAATCACTAATCACCTCCCGGGTTAATAATTTATTTCTCCCCCTCCCCACAGCTGCGGCCGCCACTCCCGTGCACGCAGGACCTCGGCTCGTCCTTCCTGCAGGGATTCCCAGCAGGAATTCCCGGTGATTCCCAGTGATTCCCAGCAGGGATTCCCAGTGATTCCCAGTGATTCCCAGCAGGAATTCCCGGTGATTCCCAGCAGGAATTCCCAGTGATTCCCAGCAGTGATTCCCAGTGATTCCCAGTGATTCCCAGCAGGAATTCCTGGTGATTCCCAGCAGTGATTCCCAGCAGTGATTCCCAGTGATTCCCAGCAGGAATTCCTGGTGATTCCCAGCAGTGATTCCCAGCAGTGATTCCCAGTGATTCCCAGCAGGAATTCCCGGTGATTCCCAGTGATTCCCAGTGATTCCCAGTGATTCCCAGCAGGAATTCCCGGTGATTCCCAGTGATTCCCAGTGATTCCCAGTGATTCCCAGCAGGAATTCCTGGTGATTCCCAGTGATTCCCAGTGATTCCCAGCAGTGATTCCCAGCAGGGATTCCCAGTGATTCCCAGCAGTGATTCCCAGCAGGGATTCCCAGTGATTCCCAGCAGGGATTCCCAGCAGGGATTCCCAGTGATTTCCAGGGATTCCCAGCAGGACACTGGTGAGTTCCCACTGCCACCAGCCTGGGGACAGCAGTCCAGGTGTGTCACTGCCACCAGCATGTGGCCTGGAGGGGGTGGCGCTGCTGGGGCGCTGCTTTGGGGTCCCTGTGCTCTGTGGGGGGCAGAGGGGACAGGGAGGGTGGAGGGCACCTTGTCCCTGCCAGGCCTTGTGTCACCCCTGTGTCACCCCCGTCACCCCCATGTCACCCCATGTCACCCCCGTGTCACCCCTGTGCCATCCCTGTGCATCCATCATCCATCCATCATCCATCCATCATCCATCCATCATCCATCATCCATCATCCATCCATCATCCATCCATCATCCATCCATCATCCATCCATCATCCATCCATCATCCATCATCCATCATCCATCCATCCATCCATCATCCATCCATCATCCATCATCCATCCATCCATCATCCATCCATCATCCATCCATCCATCCATCATCCATCCATCCATCCATCCATCATCCATCCATCCATCCATCCATCCATCCATCATCCATCCATCATCCATCATCCATCATCCATCCATCATCCATCCATCCATCCATCATCCATCCATCATCCATCCATCCATCCATCCATCATCCATCCATGCATCATCCATCCATCCATCATCCATCCATCATCCATCATCCATCATCCATCATCCATCATCCATCCATCCATCATCCATCCATCCATCATCCATCCATCATCCATCATCCATCCATCCATCATCCATCATCCATCCATCATCCATCATCCATCCATCATCCATCATCCATCCATCATCCATCCATCCATCCATCCATCCATCATCCATCATCCATCATCCATCCATCCATGCATCATCCATCCATCATCCATCCATCATCCATCCATCCATCATCCATCATCCGTCATCCATCCATCATCCATCATCCATCATCCATCCATCCATCCATCCATCCATCCATCCATCATCCATCATCCATCATCCATCCATCCATGCATCATCCATCATCCATCCATCATCCATCATCCATCATCCATCCATCATCCATCCATCCATCCATCCATCCATCATCCATCATCCATCCATCATCCATCCATCCATCCATCATCCATCCATCCATCCATCCATCCATCATCCATCCATCATCCATCATCCATCCATCATCCATCCATCATCCATCATCCATCCATCCATCCATCATCCATCCATCATCCATCCATCCATCCATCATCCATCCATCATCCATCATCCATCCATCCATCCATCCATCATCCATCCATCATCCATCCATCCATCCATCATCCATCCATCCATCCATCCATCCATCATCCATCATCCATCCATCCATCATCCATCCATCATCCATCATCCATCATCCATCCATCCATCATCCATCCATCCATCCATCATCCATCCATCATCCATCATCCATCCATCCATCCATCCATCCATCATCCATCCATCATCCATCCATCCATCCATCATCCATCCATCCATCCATCCATCCATCATCCATCATCCATCCATCCATCATCCATCCATCCATCCATCATCCATCCATCATCCATCCATCAATCCATCATCCACCCATCCATCCATCCATCATCCATCATCCATCCATCATCCATCATCCATCCATCCATCCATCATCCATCCATCCATCATCCATCCATCATCCATCCATCCATCATCCATCCATCATCCATCATCCATCCATCCATCATCCATCCATCATCCATCATC
>CM063630.1:2569204-2621704 GCA_032357785.1 Periparus ater
ATCCATCATCCATCATCCATCATCCATCATCCATCATCCATCATCCATCATCCATCCATCATCCATCATCCATCATCCATCCATCATCCATCCATCATCCATCATCCATCATCCATCCATCATCCATCCATCCATCCATCCATCCATCATCCATCATCCATCCATCATCCATCATCCATCATCCATCCATCCATCCATCCATCCATCCATCCATCCATCCATCCATCATCCATCCATCCATCATCCATCATCCATCATCCATCATCCATCATCCATCATCCATCCATCATCCATCCATCCATCCATCCATCATCCATCATCCATCATCCATCCATCATCCATCCATCATCCATCATCCATCATCCATCCATCCATCCATCCATCATCCATCATCCATCCATCATCCATCATCCATCATCCATCCATCATCCATCCATCCATCCATCCATCCATCCATCCATCCATCCATCCATCCATCATCCATCCATCCATCCATCCATCCATCATCCATCATCCATCCATCCATCCATCCATCCATCCATCCATCCATCCATCCATCCATCATCCATCATCCATCCATCCATCCATCCATCATCCATCCATCCATCCATCATCCATCATCCATCATCCATCATCCATCCATCCATCCATCCATCCATCCATCATCCATCATCCATCCATCCATCCATCCATCCATCCATCCATCCATCCATCATCCATCATCCATCCATCATCCATCCATCCATCCATCATCCATCCATCATCCATCATCCATCCATCCATCCATCATCCATCCATCCATCCATCCATCCATCATCCATCATCCATCCATCATCCATCATCCATCCATCCATCCATCATCCATCCATCCATCCATCATCCATCCATCCATCCATCCATGCATCATCCATCCATCCATCATCCATCCCTCATCCATCATCCATCCATCATCCATCCATCATCCATCATCCATCCATCCATCCATCATCCATCCATCCATCCATCATCCATCCATCCATCATCCATCCATCCATCCATCCATGCATCATCCATCCATCCATCATCCATCCCTCATCCATCATCCATCCATGCATCATCCATCCATCATCCATCATCCATCATCCATCCATCATCCATCCATCCATCATCCATCCATCATCCATCCATCATCCATCCATCATCCATCATCCATCATCCATCCATCCATCATCCATCCCTCATCCATCCATCCATCCATCCATCATCCATCCATGCATCATCCATCCATCCTCCATCCCCCCCAGTGTCTGAGGCTCGGGGCAGCCGTGCCTGGGGGTGCTGGGGGTGTTCCCATGGGGTCACAGCCCCCCCAGTTCCCCCCAGTTCCCCCCAGTGCTCCCCCCGTGTCCCATCCCCGCTGCTGACCCCCTGCTCTGTCCTCTGCAGGTCGGAGGGGACGCGGCCGGGACTGGTCCCTGTTCCTGTGGTGTCCCTCCCTCGCCTGGGCACGGGGCAGGAGCGGTGCCAGGCCAGGCTGGAGGGTGCCCGGTAAGGCTGCCTGGGGTGGGACCCCTGGGACCCCTGGGACCCCTGGGACCCCCTCCCTCCTTCCCTCCCTCCCTCCCCGCTGCCATGGCCAGCCGAGATCAGAGCACCCAGAGGTGCCGGGGGGCGGTGGCAACTCCCAGGGACAGGGTGGCCCTTCCTTTGCTCCTGGGGTGCATGGGGGTGCAGGAGGGTGCAGGAGGGTGCAGAGGGGTGCAGAGGGGTGCAGGGGGAAGCAGGAGGGTGCAGGGGGGAGCAGAGGGGTGCAGGAGGGTGCAGAGGGGAGCAGGAGGGTGCAGGAGGGTGCAGAGGGGTGCAGAGGGGTGCAGAGGGGAGCAGGAGGGTGCAGGAGGGTGCAGAGGGGTGCAGAGGGGTGCAGGAGGGTGCAGGAGGGTGCAGAGGGGTGCAGGGGGGAGCAGAGGGGTGCAGAGGGGTGCAGAGGGGTGCAGGAGGGTGCAGAGGGGTGCAGGGGGGTGCAGGGGGGTGCAGAGGGGTGCAGGGGGGAGCAGAGGGGTGCAGGAGGGTGCAGAGGGGTGCAGGAGGGTGCAGGGGGGAGCAGAGGGGTGCAGGAGGGTGCAGGGGGGAGCAGAGGGGAGCAGAGGGCACCAGAGCTCCCAGCCTGGAGCAGAGCCGGGTCCCTTTGGCTCGCGTGGCGTGACAGAGGGGACATCTCTCCCCAGGGTTAGCATGACCGAGGTGGAACCCGTGCTGGATTTCGCATCCTCCGGCAGGACGGGCCGGCGCAATGCCCTGCCCGACATCCTGGGCTCGCCCGCCGGCGTCAGCCCCGCAGACCTGCCCCTCAAACTGGCCGAGATGTCCCTGAGCGCAGGTGGGTGAGCGGGCGGGGGTCCCATTTCATCCGGGAGGGGCTGGAGCGAGTCCAGGGCAGCGAACGGAGCTGGGAAGGGGCTGGAGAATTCCTGAGGGAGCTGGGAAGGGGCTGGAGAATTCCTGAGGGAGCTGGGAAGGGGCTCAGGCTGGAGCAAAGGAGGCTCAGGGGGAATTTCTGGCTCTGCACAAGTCCCTGGCAGGAGGGGACAGCCGGGGGGGTCGGGCTCTGCTCCCAGGAACAGGGACAGGAGGAGAGGGAACGGCCATGGGAGGTCCAGGTTGGATGTTGGGGAAAATTTCTCCATGCAAAAGGGTGTCCAGGCCTCGGAACTGCCCAGGGAGGTTTGGAGAGCCCATCCCTGGAGGTGTCCAGGGAACGCTTGGTCACTGGGCTGGGCAAGGTGGGCATCGGGCACGGGTTGGACTCGATGCTCTTGGAGCTCTTTTCCATCCTCAATGATTCCGTGCTCCACGCTCTGATCCCATCCCATGACCGTGTCCCCTCCTCTCTCCAGGCAGTGCCCAGGACATGCAGTCACCCTCGGCGGAGGCGCCCCCTCCGCAGCCCCCCAGCCCCGAGCTGAAGGACACGTCCTAACCCCGCCCGGGGGGGACATTTGTGAGCGGCGGAGGAAGGAGGAGGAGGCTGCGGAGCACCAGCCCGGCTTTCCCGGCCGGAGGCAGCTGGGATTCCCTCGGTGCTGCCGCAGCGAGACCCTGCAGCGTCCCCCGGGCGCGGGGGAGCCGCGCGTGGCGGGGACGCGCGGGGACACGGAGGGGACAAGGGCCGGTCCCCAGCCGCGCCCTGCGCCAGGACTCGGGGGGGCGGGAATGCTTTTGCCTCCCCGGGGGGAGGAATCTTTTTCTTCTGGGGGCTTTTGGCGGAGCCGAGCGCTGGGGGGCCCCGGGGGGGACCCTCCCGGCCGCAGGAGCAGCCACGGGTGTTTCTTGCTGAGTGTGGTGTTCACTGTGATGTTTTTGGGTAACTCGTCTCCTGGCCTTTCTTCTGGGCGGCTCCGGAGCCGTTCCCGAGTTTGGGGGGAAACACGAGGGAGCACAAAAACCCCCGAGAGCCCCCGGACCTCGACCGAGCCCCCGGGCTGCCGGCGCCTCTCTGCGGGGTCCCGCTGAGGAGCAGAGCACCCCTGGGTGCCCCTCGCCCCTGGGGATGGGCTTGCTGGGGATTTTGGGGCGTGGGGAGGGGGCGATGCGGTTTGGAGCATCTCCAGCCCCCCGAGCCGGGTCACCGGGCAGAGCCAGCCGGGTCCTGCGGCGTTTGGGGGTGCGGGAGACACGGAGTGAGGCTCTCCCGGGCCCTGCTCCCCAAATCCTCCGCTCCTGCCAGAGGAACTGCGGGACCCTCCTGCCCGGGCACTGAGGGGCTGAGGGAGGGCTCGTCTGCCGGCCCTGGTGGACCCACCCCATCCCTGCAGCCATCCCACCCATCCCATGGATCCCATCCCATGGATCCCATCCCATGGATCCCATCCCATCCCATGGATCCCATCCCATGGATCCCATCTCATGGATCCCATCCCATGGATCCCATCCCATGGATCCCATCCCATGGATCCCATCCCATCCCATGGATCCCATCCCATCCCATCCCATCCCATGGATCCCATCCCATCCCATCCCATCCCATCCCATCCCATCCCATCCCATCCCGGACGGTCACCTATAGCTGTCGCTGTGGGACCAGCGAAGGGATCCAGCCCAGGTGTGTGTGCATCCGTGTGTCTGTGTGTCTGTCTGTCTGTGTCTGTGTCTGTCTGTGTCTGTGTCTGTGTGTCTGTCTGTCCGTGTGTCTGTGTGTGTGTGTGTCTGTGTGTGCGCGCATCCCTGCAGCTGCTGGGGTGTTCCTGTCCCGGTGTCCCTGTGGATTGGTGTCCCTGTCCCGATATTCCTGTCTCGGTGTCCCTGTCCCGGTGTCCCTGTCCCAGTGTTCCTGTCCCGGTGTCCCTGTCCCGGCTGTCCCTGTCCCGGCTGTCCCTGTCCCAGTGTCCCTGTCCCGGTGTCCCTGCCCCGCTGTTCCTGTCGCGCTGTCCCTGTCCCGGTTTTCCTGTCCCAGTGTCCCTGTCTCGGTGTCCCTGTCCCGGTGTTCGTGTCCCAGTGACTCTGTCCCAGTGTTCCTGTCCCGGTGTCCCTGTCCCGGCTGTCCCTGTCCCGGCTGTCCCTGTCCCGGTGTTCCTGTCCCAGTGACTCTGTCCCGGTGTCCCTGTCCCAGTGTCCCTGTCACGCTGACTCTGTCCCGGTGTTCCTGTCCCGGTGTCCCTGTCAGTGCCCCCATCCCACGGTCCCGTTGTAAAGGGGCAGGGGAAGGGCAGTGCAGATTTGGGACCCTGACACGCAGGTGAGGTGACAGAGGACAGTCCCTGCCCTCTCTGTCCCCCAGGCCGTGGTGGCTCCATCTCCCTGGGGAATGAATTGTCCTTGTGACCCAGAGCCCTGCCCGGTGTCCCCGTGTCCCCGGGGCACGAGGTGAAGGGTCCTGCCCCGTGCCAGTGTCAGCAGGAGGAAGCTGAACACGAGCCCCGGCTATTTTTGGGTGTCTGGGATGTCACGCAGGGGCCAGGGGCAGGAGAAAGTGTCCCAAGTGTTCCAAGTGTCCAAAGTGTTCCCGCTCCCTCGGGCCCGGTGCCTTTGACCCGCAGGTCCCCGGGACGAGGGGACACCTGAGCCCGCAGCCGGGTCCCTCCACGCGCCGGGGATGGGGACAGGAGTGGCCACCGTCCCCCGGGGACAGCGAGTGCCACGGCCAGGGCTGGCCCCAGCCACGCCGGGGATGCGCTGGTCCCACTGGAGCCCAAAGCACGGCGAGAGGAGAGTCCCTGTCCCTGTCCCCAGCGTCCCCCCGGCACTCAGCGCATCGCTGGTGGCACACGCGTGTGTCCCCACGGGCACAGGGAGGGGACAGCGCCACGCGTGCCCGCGCACCCAGCACACCCAGCACACCCGCGTCACGCGTGGGATTGAGGGGGTGTCACTCATGTCCCCACAATCTCCTGGAGTCCCCCCAGCCCCGCTCGGTGCTCCCTGCACCCCGTGCCTCAGTTTCCCCAGCTCAGCTCCCCCGTCCCCGCCGCTCAGTGTCCCTGAAGGACATCGCGGCTGTCGCCGTCCCCGCGCCCTGAGCGTGCCAAGGGGTGGCACCCGCCCCTCCCCAGGCACCCCGGGACCCCCGGGGCCGGGCACACCCCGCTCCCCGCAGAGCCCGGGCACACGAGTGCCGCTCTCCGCCGTGCCCATCGCTGCCGCAGCCCCGGGGGCTCGGCCCGGGGGGCGGTGGCCGGCCCGGGGTGGCCGCTGGCAGCGCTGCCGGGGAGTATTTCTGGAGCGCGTAGTGTTCTTTCCAATCATGTGATGAGGACATTATTTAAGGCGGCTGCGGGGCCAGAGCAGCTGCAGGCGGTGCCACGCTCGCTGCCGGCCGGACCCCGAGCGCCTGCGGCCCCCCCGAGCCCCCCCAGCCATGGTGGACGCCTTCGTGGGCACCTGGAAGCTGGTGGACACCAACAATTTCGATGAGTACATGAAGGCGCTGGGTGAGTGGGAGCGGCTGAGAGTGGAGGAACATCATCCTCTTTTTTATTTTATTTTTTTATTTTTTCCCGATTTGCTGGGGGTCTGGCTGGGGGGGCTTCACGCGGCGGGGGGGGGGGGAGGGGGTCGCTGCTGCCCCCGTGGGTGTTTTAGGGGGGCTCTGGGGTTTTGTGCACGTGGGGCTCTCAGGATGGAGGAGGGGGTCTCGTCCCTCCCGTGCCCCCCCTTCTTTGGCAGAGGGTGGAGGGATGAGATGCCCCCCCCCGGGTGCTGGGGGGCCGCTCAGGACCCCCCAAACCTTCCCGAGCCCCCCCATCAGCCGGCCCCAGCACGGTCGGGGGAGCCCCCACCCCGGGGCAGTGCGGGGAGACACCGATCCCCCCTCAGCCGGCTCAGGGGCTGCTGGATCCATCCGGCATTCCCTGCCCACCCATCCGGCATTCCCTGTCCATCCATCCCTCATTCCCTGCCCACCCATCCCTCATTCCCTGTCCATCCATCCCTCATTCCCTGTCCATCCATCCCTCATTCCCTGTCCATCCATCCCTCATTCCCTGTCCACCCATCCCTCATTCCCTGTCCATCCATCCCTCATTCCCTGTCCATCCATCCCTCATTCCCTGTCCATCCATCCGGCATTCCCTGTCCATCCATCCCTCATTCCCTGCCCACCCATCCCTCATTCCCTGCCCCCCCTGCTCCGCTCCCGGCCCGCACCCCCCAGGAGCAGGAGCGGGGAGCAGTTTTGGGAGCAGCGAGGGGAGGAAGAGCTCGGGGGTGATGGCCGGGCTGTGTGGCCGAGCTCGGGGGGGATGGCCGGGCTGTGTGGCCGAGCTCGGGGGGGATGGCCGGGCTGTGTGGCCGAGCTCGGGGGGGATGGCCGGGCTGTGTGGCCGAGCTCGGGGGGGATGGCCGGGCTGTGTGGCCGAGCTCGGGGGGGATGGCCGGGCTGTGTGGCCGAGCTCGGGGGGGATGGCCGGGCTGTGTGGCCGCACGGTTCCCCTGCACACCCGTCACCCCTCGGCCCCCAGGCGTGGGCTTTGCCACGCGGCAGGTGGCCGGTTTCACCAAGCCCACCACCATCATCGAGCTGGACGGCGACAAGGTCACCGTGAAGACCCAGAGCACCTTCAAGAACACCGAGATCACCTTCAAGCTGGGCGAGGAGTTCGACGAGACCACGGCGGATGACAGGAACGTCAAGGTGAGCCCCACCCGAGCCCGTGGCACCCCCGGGAAGCTCTGTGGGCTCCGGGGGTGGCTCCGGCAGCTCCATCCTGGCTGTCCGCGGGAGGGGAACACCTCCCTGCCCGCCGGGGGTGCTGCCCAAGCCCGGTCCCGTCCAGGCAGTCCCCACAGATCCGTTTTGCGGCTGGGGGCCCCCGGAGCAGGACGGAGCTGCCGGGAAGGTTGTGCAACAGCCGGGCTGGCGAGTGGCAGCTCGTTCAGAGGAGTGGTGGGGTGCTGGGACATGTCCCAGCTCCGGGGGGAGAGGGGCAGCACAGCTCCTGGTCTGCCCTCCCAAGCAGGCAGCGCCGCAGGGAGGGAGCACCGGGACAATCCCGGAGCCTCTCCAAGGGCTCATCCCAGGAGCGCGGGTCCCTGGAGAGCTCAAAACTTCCCAGGCCAGGCTGCTCCTGCCTGTAACAGCCAGGAAAAAATCACCTGAGAAAGCAGCGACTTTCCTGGCCTCTCCCGCGCCGCAGGGACATTTTTCCTTGAAGTCCCTTGGAGGAGTGGCCCAGCTGCTGATTTTTCCTAGATTTCAGCCGCCGCTCCCATGCCCCAGTGACCGCTCTGTGCCCCACAGCCAGCCCGGGGGGCACCGCGGGAGGCTCCGGGGGGCTCCTGGGGCACGAACCCCTTTGGTGGCCCCAGAGCAGGAAGCACAAAGGGCCGGGCTGGGAGGGAGGCTGGGGGAAGGGGCTGAGCGTGAGGTCCCTCCCGCCGCAGCTCCTGGAAGCTGTTCAGGCAGCAGGAACGTGTGACCGCCACAGCCCGGGACGTGCCCTTGGGTGTCCCTCGGCCCGGGGCCAGGGGACACATGATGGGTCAGCGGGGCCGGGACGGCTGCCCGAGGCACGGGGCTGGACAGGATGGGGCAGGTGGGGTCAGCCATGGGGTGTGGAGAGTTGGGGGGCACCCAGAACAGCGTGGAATGGGTTGGGAGGAACCTTAAATCCCATCCAGGGCCACCCCAGCCATGGCAGGGACACCTCCACTGTCCCCAGGGTCACCCCCACTGTCCCCAGGGTCACCCCCACTGTCCCAGAGTCACCCCCACTGTCCCCAGGGTCACCCCCACTGTCCCAGGGTCACCCCCACTGTCCCCAGGGTCACCCCCACTGTCCCAGGGTCACCCCCACTGTCCCAGGCTGCTCCAGCCCCAATGTCCAGCCTGGCCTTGGGCACTGCCAGGGATCCAGGGACAGCCACAGCTGCTCTGGGCACCTCTGCCAGGACCTGCCCACCCTGCCAGGGAGGAATTTCTCCCCAATATTCCATCCCTGCCCTCTGGTGTGGGTTCCAGGGCTGTGGGACACCCAAACCCAGAGTTTAGGGGAGCTGAGCAGTGAGGGGACCCAGCTGTGGGGAGAATTGGGATCCGGGGGAGCACCCAGAGCCTTGTAGGGTCCTGGGGCTGGGGCAGACCCGAGCTCTGGGCAGACCCGAGCCGTGGGGGCACCGAGGGGCGGCTCTGGAGGGGCTGGGCGAGGGGCACAGGGCAGGATGGGGCCGTGCCAGCCGCGGTGACCTTGGCACGGGCCGGGCTCTCGGGGCTGAGTCAGCAGCGGCGCTGTGCAAACAGCGAGCAGAGAGCCGCGTTTGCCGCATCAGCCGCTCCGAAAGCCTCGCCGGGCCCTGCAGGGCGGGGAGGCTCCGGATCCCAGCCCCGATCGCGGCCTCGCCTCGCCGGTCCCGCCGGAGCCGGGAGCTGCGCTGGCCCCGGAGCACGACACGGGGCATGGTGACCGTGCCGGTGGCACTCTGGGGACACTGTGGGGACACTGTGGGGACACTGTGGGGACACTGTGGGGACACTCCGGGGACACTGTGGGGACACTCTGGGGACACTGTGGGGACACTCTGGGGACACAGCCGAGGCCGTGACCCAGAGCAGGGTCCGGGCTGGGCTGAGCGAGGCTCGGGGGATGGTGCCAGGTCCATCCCCACAGCCGCACCCCCGGGCTGCTCCCGAGCCCTGCGGGGCTCCAGCCTCCCCTCCGAGGGGTGAACTCCCCCAGAACCCCGGGGAGGAGGTAACCGCGGCTCTCAATCGCTGCCCGCAGTCCCTGGTCACGCTGGATGGAGGCAAACTCGTCCACGTGCAGAAGTGGGAGGGGAAGGAGACATCGCTGGTCCGGGAGCTGAAGGACGGGAAATTAATTCTGGTAAGGAAATGGTTTTATTCTGGTAAGGAAATGGTTTTATTCTGAGATTCGCACCTCGGAAATTGCTCCAAGGGGGAAGAGCTCGGCTCTTGGCGAGGCAGCGCTAACCCCCGGCACCCCTCTGTCCCCAGACTCTCACCATGGGCAACGTGGTCTCCACCCGCACCTACGAGAAGGCGACATAGGCGCTGTCCCAGGTCCCCTGGCTGTCACCCGGTGTCACATCGTCCCCGCCTGGCCCCGTGCCTGGCCCCGTGGGCTCGGAGCCGCTGCCCCGCCGGGGCCGCCGCTGCCCCAGCCCTGCCTGCGGGGCCTGCAGGGGCTCGGGTGGTGGTTTCGTGCTTTGTTGGTGGGTTCTTTTTTAACTGATTGTGGGAAAAGTCACATGGAAAAAAACAATAAAGGTGTTGTTACAGCTCTGGGCTCGGCTTACTGGGGAAAAGGTGTTTCTGGCAGGTGGGCAGCCACAGGGATGGCAGGGAAGGGGTTAATGGCCGGTGATGCCGGTGGCCCGTCTCGGTGTCCTCTCCAAGCTGCGGGATCAGCTCTGGCTGGCAATGTTCGGGATCCGGGAATGCCTCAGGCAGAGCTCACCTGGAACCGGGGCCCCGAGCTCCGCTGTCCGGACCTGGGAGGGGAAACGGCCCCAAGGGGAGGCGCAGCCGTGGGGAGCTGGCCCGGGGGGCAGAGGGAAGGAAAAGGGACAAAGGGTGGCTCCATCAGCGCTCCCAAATCCCGCAAAGCCAGCAGCTCCAGCCCCACTCCCTGCAGAGCCCACAGCACAGGCTCTGCCCCGCTCACATCTGGCCCAGGCTGCTCCTGGCACGCTCCCCCTGCCATCCCTTCCCTGACCTTCAGCTCCACTTACAGGACTTGTGCTCCTTCCAGAAGGCTTCTCCTACGGGCTACCTCAGCACACACCCCCTTCCCACCCACAGGGAACCTCGGGAAGGAGCCAGAACTTCCCAAAAAAGCCCTTTCCCATCTCCCCCGCGCAGCCAGCGCTGCTCTTCCCCTGCCCAAAGATGAAGCGTAGAGGAGCCAGAAGAAAGGAGCCTGGTACAAAGTACAGCTGCAGAGGGCAGAGATTTATTTTCCATCCCTTTCCAGGCAGCAAACACTCCACAGTTCATGTTTACTCCCAGTATCTCCACTCCCCCGTTTGCTCCTTGCTCCTCCGCTCCCAGGGCTGGCAGAGAGACCGAGGGAGCCGGGGCAGGTTTGGAACCCCCAGCTCTGTGCCAGGGTCCCACCAAACCCCCTCCCCAGCGCTGTGGGGGCCCGGCTGTGCCACCCCAAGCTCTGCAGGGCTAGCACCGAGCTGGCAGCAGCCCCAGCAGGACACGAGGCACGGCACAGCAGGGCCCTGCAGGCTGTCATGGGGCTGTGCTGGCAGCAAGGTCAACACCCGTAACACACACACACACACACCTGAGCTGCTCCAGAAGGAAACTCCCTGTCCCTGCAGTGCTGATCCCTGCTGGCTGTGCCAGGGAATGGCCGTGGCAGCAGCCCAGCCTGCCCAGCTCATCCCAGGGCTACTTCTTGTGCTTCTTCTTCTTCTTCTTCTTGGCAGCCTTGCTGGCTTTCCCGGAGCTCTTGGGCCTCTTGCTGGAGGGCTCAGCTCCGGCGCTGTCCGAGGCCGAGCTGTCCGAGTCTGACCCCGAGGATTGCTTGGCCTTGTGCTTCCTCTTCTTCCTCTTCTCCTAGGAAAAGCCTGGGAATGTGGGAACGCTCTCCCTGCTGCCCTGCAGGGCCTTTCTGGGCCTGTTCCTGCATGGCAAGGGCACCGTGCCCCAGGAGCTCCCCAGCACCGGCAGCCCTCAGCTGCAGGGCCCTGAGCTCGGCAGAAATCACAGCACAGGGGCAGCAGCACGGAAATCCCAGGCTGGGAAACACTGGATAACTCAAAGGAGAGCTCGTGTCCTCCATTGTTTCATTGCTCTTTGTTAAGTTGGGAGGATGAGGCATTTTTTTGCCTAACAAAATGTCAGGGAAGGGGTTAATGGCCGGTGATCCCAGTGGCCCTTCTCAGTCTCCTCTCCAAGCTGCGGGATCAGTTTTTAATGGATTTCTAAAGCTGCCATGAGCAGCGTCCCTGCAGCCCCAGCCTGCCAGGACTGGAGCATCCAAACACTCCTGCTCCGGGCAGGAGAGCCCAGCAGAGCTCAGTGCCCTCCTGCAGATGTGGCACAACCTCCCTGAAGATTTCCCCTGTGCCCAGACTGGATGGGATGTCCGAGCAGCAGGCCCAGGTGCCAGCTGGGCTAAAAGGAAAGGAGCTGGCAGCTCGTTTTTAATCAAACAGGACATTTTTAGGGAGCTGGAAGAGCAAAGAGAAGACTCAGAGCATCAGGCAGGATCCTGTGGGATTCCAGGGAAGGGAGCAGAGGATGGAGCTGCTCCACCCCCACCAGGCTCTTGGCACTTTTTAGCTCCACAACAGCAAATGATGTCACCCAAAACCGAGTCTGCTTTCCTGTGGGTTACAACAGACTCACCACAAAATCCCTGACCCACAGAGGAAAGGCAGAAGCAAATCCTTCCAGTCCTAAGAGGATGGGAAGGAGTTAAATCCTCCAGAAAAGGGGATGCAGCAAGGAGAATGTTCTCAAGCTTTTCCAGCCCGTGCACATGGTGAGAAAGCTTGAGAACCACCAAGAGTTTCATTCCAGAGCTTGGGAAACTTTGTCAGGATGTGAGGGCTGAAGGCAGGACAGGATGTCACACACACTGCTGGGGATGGAACAGGGACATAAAAGCACACGTGGGCATTGTGCTGGCTGGAAAAAATCAACAAAGCCTCACTCTCCCCTTCTGGGGGCTTCCAACAGCCAAGATCACTCCAAGAGAGACAAATTCCTTTTGTGGCACACAGTGGGGCTCTTGGGGTGTCCTGTGCAGGGCCAGGAGCTGAACAAGTGATCCCTGTGTATGTCTTTTCCAGGCCTGGATATTCCATGATTCTCTGACCCTTCCAGGGCACAGCAAATCAGCACAGCCTGGGCTGGAAGTGCAGCAGGAAACAAGGAGAGCTGAGCATTCCCAGAAAAAAATGTGGCTGCTCCATCCCTGGAAGGTGTCCCTGGCACTGGATGGGATTTAAGGTCCTTCCAACCCAGCCCATCCCAGGATTTGGTAATTTTCGGTAGCAGGAGGCAGCGCTGCTGCAAAATCTCCTGCTCCAACCACAGCTTTCCCCAAATCCCAGCCCTGGAGATAAGCAGGGAGCTGAGGGAGTGCCCAGGTCTGTGCCTGCAGGAGCAGCCCTGAGCTGCCATGTGCTCTCCAGCCACGCTGGATGGGGCTCAGCTCGGCTCTGGGCACACCCAACACTCCAAACACTGCATTTTGGGGGAGGATTTGGAGAGGATTTGGCCCAAACAGCTCTCAGCACTCCAAACACTGCATTTTGGGGGAGGATTTGGAGAGGATTTGGCCCCAACAGCTCTCAGCGCAGAGGGCTCAAAGCACAGAGCTGCACTTCACGGTTCCCTGCACATCCTGCCCCACCTCTGCAATTACCACACCAGAACCCAACAAAAGTGTTCTAAAAGCTCCCTCCAAGCCCTGCTGGAGCTGCCAGCAGCCTGGGCTGGAGCCTGAGTGTTGGTTTTCACGGAATTCCTTCCCCACTGCTCCAAAACTCCTCCAAGAGGGGCCCCTCAGCACTCCAGGCTCCCTCCTGCCCTTTGTGAGCAAACTGCTCCAGGCTGCTACAACAGCTCCTTCCTCCCAAAGGTATTTGGGGTTGAGATAAGAGGGGAGTGCCCAGAGCTCTCCAAGAAGCTGAAATATTTTTCACCAGACCCTTCTGAGGAGTTATGATCCCATTCCAAGACTTTGTGGCTTGTCCTTGTGGAAAACTCAGAATGTCTGTCTGCTTCCCCAGGGCTGTGCCAGGAATCCTTCTAGATTTTATTATTAATCCTTCTGGGTTTTATTCTTTATCCTCATTCCACCACCCAATTTCATTCCAAACAAGATTCATTACATCAATCTGAAGGTGTTTTTGCATTCTCTGTTGGAGGAGCAGTCAGAATGAAGCTGAGGAGAAGAACCCAGCCTAGAGCCAGTAAATAGGCAGCCAGACTCAGGAAAATTTGGATTAAAATAATGTGTGAAGGGCTGTGCCCTCTTAATGCCATGGAAGAACCAGTAAAACCAGTAAAACTGAGGATGGATGAGCCACAGGTCACAGAACAAACACACTTAGGTGTGGTTTTCACACTGCAGGAAGATCTGGAAATCTTCCACAAGGGGAGGAAAAGAGCAGCAAAGTCATAAAAAAGCCCCAATCCCAAAGGCCATCCAAAACCACCTCAGGGGTGAGCTGTTCCATGTGGAACAAAACTTGTAAGGAACTTTCAAATGGATGTAAACCCCCAAATTTGAGGTTGTGTGAGCAGAAGATGGGATGAACTTGGAGGATTTCAGTTTTTTCTTGGCAGACAAAGGCAGCAGGAGGATGAGAAGGGCTCAGCCATTCCCAGCCTCCTGCCTCCCACACAGTCCCTGCAGGGACATCAACCTCCCCCAGAGCAGCAGGAGCTCCTTCACCCTGTGACCCCAGGAGGAAAAGGGACACAGAGCCTGGGGCAGCCCAGCTGTCCCACACAGCCCCGTGGAATCCTGGAATTGTTCAGGTTGGAAAAGCCCTCCCAGATCAGCACCACCAGCACATCCCCAGGTGCCACATCCACGTGGTTCACCAGGGACAGGGACTCCACCACTGCCAGCACAGTTTTATCAACCCTTTCTGTGAAGGATTTTTCCCAAGTACCCAACCTAAACCTCCCTCAGCACAACCTGAGGCTGTTCCATGGCATCCCTCACTCCCTGGGAGCAGCCTCCTGCCAGGCCCCCTGAGCCCCTTCCCAGCTCCCTCAGGAATTCTCCAGCCCCTTCCCAGCTCCCTCAGGAATTCTCCATCCTCTTTCCCATCTCCCTCAGGAATTCTCCAGCCCCTCCCCAGCTCCCTCAGCAATTCTCCAGCCCCTTCCCAGCTCCCTCAGGAATTCTCCAGCCCCTTCCCAGCTCCATCAGGAATTCTCCAGCCCCTTCCCAGCTCCCTCAGGAATTCTCCAGCCCCTTCCCAGCTCCCTCAGGAATTCTCCAGCCCCTTTCCCAGTTCTCTCAGGAATTCCCCAGCCCCATTCCCTCCCCTGGACATGCTCCAGCCTCTCCCCTTCTCCCATCTCCCGTTTTCTCAGGGATTGCAGGGCCAGGCCTCAGTGCTGCCACCCAAAGATGTGTCACTGTCACACCCCAGACCTGGCTCCAGCTCCAGCCTGGAAATGCTGAGAGGCTCAGGCAGGAGGGAAAACACTGGGAACCTGGCACGGTGGGGAAAAAGGGGGTGAAGATCCTGGAATGTTACGAGAGAGGAAATCTCTGGGAAGAGGAGAAAAACCCCAGAAACTGCGAGGAAATATGGGATCCAGGAAAGCACAAATCACTGACCCTGAACAAGCACAAATGTTAATTTTACTGCTCAGTGGAGCTGGTTCTCTGAAATACCCCATGTCACAGGACAGGCCAGCAAGGAGATTGCCCCTGAATCCATGGAGTTATCTGCCTGGGCTGTAAATCCCCAGAGCTCCAGGGAAGCACGTGGTGGCTCCCAGACAAGATCACAGCAGGCGCTACAAGGGAACCATTCATCTCCAGGATCCCACATCCTGCTCCCAAAAAAGCTCCAAGTTTTATTATTCCAGCTCTGGAAAGCATCTGAAAACTTTTGATGTCACCCTTGAGAAGGGAGGGAGATCAAAGGAACGAGTGAGATTTCAAGGAAAGTTTTTAATCCACCAACCCCCAAAAAAATCAGGAAGAAATTCAGGACAGTGACCGACATTTCCTGTAGGAAATCTTGCAGGGCAAGACTCCACTGGGAATCCCCATCCTGGTGGATGGGCAGGGGTAGGACAAGCTGTTTGTGCTATTTCTGCACTTCTTTGTGTCATTTTTCCCCGAAACATTTCAATAACTGGAGCCCTTTCTGCCTGTTGCCACTCTCCAGGGATAGAGAGTGGCCACAGAGCTGGAAAGAGGGGAAAAATACAGAGAAAGGGCTTTGGAAGTGTAATTAGAAGTGGGACTATGAAAGGGCTGATGGAAGAGTTTATTTATGGAAGTCTTGAGCTGGATTGTGGCTGTCCCTGGATGTGTCCCAAGCCAGGCTGGAGCAGTGTGGGACAGTGGGAGGTGTCCCTGATGATGGCAGGGGTGGGATGGGATTTAAGGTCCCTTCCACCCCAAACCCTCTGGGATTCTGTGAATGCTCATCCCTGAAAAAAACCTGACCACCAAAAGCTCCTGGCTTGGGTTCAAGCTTCACCTGTGTTTTATTTTATCCCATCCTGCTGCGAGGCTGAGGTCAAACTCTGCCTGGAAAATGTCTCTGATCTGGTGCCATTTCACAGGGACAGCGACTGCTCTGGAGCCTGGGAATGCTCCCTGTGCAAACACAGCCAGGGATTTTCCCCCAGAGGGTGCAGATAAACCCAATTCCCACAGCTCTGGCAGGGTCAGGACACCCCTGCAGCCAGCAGGGCACCGAGTCCAGATCAAAGAAAGGTGCGAGGGCAGGAGAAAGGAAAACAGATCCCTGGCAACAATCCCAGGGGTTCAGGCCACTGAAGCAATGCCCACAGAGCCTCCCAAAGAGCAGGAACAGCAATTACCACTTTTTTCTCTCTCTAAGAATATCTCTGGAGGAATGTGTGCTGCAGCACAAAACCAGCTTGGCAGTGGAAGGAGAAAAGCCAGGAATTGGTGAGAGATCAGCAGAGGAGGCTCCTGTTCTGCTCCAGGACCTGCCCAAACCTGAGCCCCTGCTCAGCCCACAGCTGGCTCCTCACGGCCTCCTCGCTGGAGTAACCCAGGAGTAACCACAGAGCAAACTCCCACCCCCATTTCCTTTTCCAGGCCACCTCGTACCTTCTTCCTCTTTTTTGAAGGCTCCTCAGCCTGGCTGATCCTCTCACCCCCTGCACGTGCTGCTGCTGCCCCCTCCTCTTCCTCCTCCTCCTCTGGAATGAGGCTGTACTTGGTTCCTCCAGGCTGCACAAAACACTCCTTGGCAAAGTGACCTGGAGAAAAGGTGGTGGAAGGAATAACCCAGCCCCTTTTCCTTTTCTTTTTAATAAATTCTTTTTAATAAATTATTCTTTTTTAATAAATTCTTTTTAATTTTTTTAATAAATTCTTTTTAATAATTTTTTAATAATTTTTAAAATAAATTCTTTTTAATAAGTAAATTCTTTTTAATAAATAATTTTTAATAAATTCTTTTATTAAATTTTTTCTTTAATAAATTATTTTTAATAATTTTTAATAAAGTCTTTTTTTAATAAATCCTTTTTTTAATAAATTCTTTTTAATATTTTTAATAATTTTTTTAATATTTTTTAATAATTTTTAATAAATTATTTTTAATAATTTTTTTTAATAAATTATTTTTTTAATAAATTCTTTTTTAATAAATTATTTTTAATATTTTAAATAATTTTTAATAAATTATTTTTAATAAATTAGTTTAAATATTTTTAATAAACTCTTATTAATAAATCATTTTTAATAAATTATTTTTAATATTTTTATACTTTTAAAATAAATTCCTATTAATAAATTATTTTTTTTAATAAATTCTTTTTAATAAATTATTTTTTAAAATAAATTATTTTTAATACATTATTTTTTTTTTTTTTAATAAATGCATCTGGCACACCTGAAGTGCTGCTGAGGCTCTTTGGATTATCAGCCACAAGGAAGACAATCCACACTGGACCTTTTTTTATCCTGAAATTTGAACGTGCCCTGGTGAAACAGGACAGGGAACACAACACAGGTCATTCTGGAGGGATCAGTCAGGCAAGAAATAAAACATCCTCGAGCCAACAACCAAAAATCTGTCTCTGCAGGAGCTGGATCAGCCCAGAAAAGAGTGGGGGAAAGGTGAATTGGTGTGATTGGCACCTGGAAAATGAGTGAAGCCACAAGGAGAGGGAAATTCAGCTCTGCTGGTTCTACCCTTTCTACTCTGGAGACATCAAAGCTGACCTACTCAGAGCTGCAGTGGAAATCTGGAGAGCTGGCACCTGCTGTCAGGAGGAGACACCATTGTTAAAAAGCAGAAAATAGGCATAACCCTGGTTCTGGGGTTCTTTAAAATAGTGTTTTATATATAATAGTCCTTTAAATAGCAATAATTCTTTAAAATGGTATTTTAAGGATATTTCTGTGCCATGGGAGAGCCCACACTCATCATTAACCTCCTCCAGAACAGCACGAGCCCCGTTAAACATTTCCTCCAAATAACACAAGTAGGGCACAGCAAAAACTCCTGCACAAAAAAAACCAAACTACTCTGTGCCTCAGCTGATGCCTCAGGTTTTAACTTCTGGATTTTCCAGATTCTGATTTATTTATTTTTTCTGGTATTTCCAGATACTGCATTGGTGCATAACTCTGAAGGGCTTTTTAATAAAAGTTAATTTAATAAATCCCCACTTGACTCCTTTAGCTCTGCCCAGCCTGTGCTGCAGGGAGCCTCTCCAGGTATAAATAAATTTACTGAAAGGCACCACAGAATGGTTTTCCCATTGCTGAACCTGGCAGAACATCATTTCAGCACACCACCAACTTTATTGGAGCTGCAAATTAATTCCATTTATTTGAACTTTATTTGTCCAGCTGAGCTGGAGCTGATGGACACTCAGCTCTGGCTGCCCCTGGAACTCTTCTGATCTGTTTTTCTCTCTCTGATTCTGCTGCTCTTCTTCCCTCTCCTGGATTTCCCAGCTTCTCTGAGCTCCTTTGGGACAGTCCCAATCACAGGGAGTCTCAGTTCTCTGGCTCTGATGAAAACCCCAAAGCTCGTTAGGATCTCATTCCTTGGGTTAATTAGGATTTTATCACAAAGCTTGGAGGTCTTTCCAGACTTTTTACATAAGTTTAAATCAACAAAACCTGGCACACTTTGGGCTCTGATGGCACAAAATGGTTTATATTATATTATATTATATTATATTATATTATATTATATTATATTATATTATATTATATTATACTATATTATACTTTATATTATATTATATTTTATATTATATTATATTTTATATTATATTATACATTATATTATATTATATTATATTTATTTTGACATATTATATATTATTATATAGTATACATTATATATTATAGTCTGATACATTATATATTATACATTCTACATTAAATATATTATATATTACATATTATATGTTACATTACATTATATATTATATTATAAAAATATATCTATTTTTAATAATATATTAATAATAAATAAAATAATAAATATAAATTAATAAATTATTTAATAAAAACAATATAGACACCAGTATTGTTTTTATACATTAACAAATAAGTTTTCTCTATCTGCTCACATAACTAAAACTGTGACTTTCAACCAATCACTCTTTGTGCTCCTAAAATTTGCAGGATCATGGAGGAGAAGGAAGAAGGAGAGCTAAAAACCACACTTTTTTTTCCCTCCATCTTTACTCCATGTATTAAACACTCTAAAATCTGTATTTTTTATTTCAGTGGCAGACTAAACATTCTACTGCTTCCTATTGATTTTTTATAAATCCTGGTTCATATTTGATATTTGGAAAGCTTTTCTGTCAGTGACAAATAGGATTAATGCATTTTTGGAGAACAGGACCAAGAGATAAATCCTCCATTTCTGGATTCCTCCAGCCCCTGCAGCCCTGGCAGTGCCCAAGGCCAGGCTGGATGCTGGAATTTGTCCCTGGGGGTTGGAATCAGCTGGGATTTACGCTCCTTTCCAACCCAAACCGTTCTGGGATTCCAGCCATGAGGCAGACACTGCTTCAGCCCCTCCAGGGTCACTGCCTGGTGGGGACACAGCCCCACACCCACCTTTGCAGCCACATTTCTTGCACACCGTGTTCAGGACGGCCTCCAGGGTGATCTTCTGGCTGGTGTAATCCCTGAAGGTGCGTCTCTTCCTCTCATCCTGCCTGGGAGGACAACAACAGCTCATCTTTAACCCCTCATTTGCTCATTCTCACCTTTAATCCCTCATTTTCCTACAAACACACCTGACCACGAGGATTTTGAAGGTTGCTCTCCATGTAAAACTTTCTAAAAACAAAGAGCAGAGCTGGGCTTGGGCACTGCCAGGGATCCAGGGGCAATTCCAGCCCCTCCCCACCCTCCCAGGGAACAATTCCTGCCCAAAATCCCAAAATCCCACCCACCCCTGCTCTGCTCAGATTTACCCACTCAAGGGAAACGTTGTTGGGATCCAGGTCCTTCCCCGTGCCTTGGTGAACGACCTTCATGGAGAGGGAGAGCTTCAGCTTCTCATCCTTCACCTGCAAAACACGGAATTAGCGGGACTAACGACCCCGCTGCTAATTAACACACGGGATAATTGATTGGAATTGAGGTCACCTCCTTCCCAATGAGCTTCACCCAGACTTTGTCCCCGACATCGACCATCTCGGAGGGTTTGTCCACACGGCAGGAGGACATGTGGCTCCTGTGGACGAGGCCTGGGGTTGGGAGACACAAAAACAATCCTCAGATTTGCCTCCCAGGACAGCAAAATTCCCAAACTGGGCACAGAAAATCCCTTAGGGTGTGGAAACAATGTGTTTTTACACCATTAATAAATAAAATTTTAAAGTTGATAGTATTTATTTCATTAGTTCATCCCTTTTTTTCAGTTCTGTACAGACAATTCTGCACTGAGCCTCAAATTTCCAGTTTCCAAATTGGGTGCAGAAAATCCCTTGGGGTGTGGAAACAATGTGGTTTTACACCATTAATAAATTCAATTTAAAAACTAAAAATTTCAGTTTTGTTTTTAGTCTTTTTTCCCCCCACTCATTGACACTGACCATTAAAAGCAGGAAATTGGGCAAACCACCTAACTGCAGATTAAACAGTCTGCCATTATCTTCAAATAATTCTCTGAAGTGATCAAAACCTCCACTAAAATATTCTGAAGGTACCAAAACCCCAAAATATCCATAATTTACCAAAAAAAACCTGCCCCAAGATATCCTGAGGATACCAAAACCCCAAAATATCCAGAATTTACCAAAAACCCACCCCCAAGACACCCTGAAGTTTCCAAAAATCCCTCTGAGTCTTTTCTGGCAATCACACAAAAATCCATCACCTTCAAAATGCTTCCCAAGAAGTCCAAATTTCCTCTTAATTTAGGAAAAATTCCCTTTCTGAGTTTTTGCTAAAAGCCTTTAGCCCTGAGGTGGCGGACACAGCAACGTGAAACAACGGCAGAGACACAAACCTTGCTTCCTGCAGCCTGGGATTTTGATAAATGCCCCAAAATCTGTCACTGCAGCAACCTGGGGAGAAAAGGCACACGAGAGGTGAAGCCTTTCCCAGGGGAGAAGCTGCACAATGAACCTGCACAGCTCACCTGAGCTGGGATCAGCACAGGATCAGGGAATGCTGGGGTTTGGAGGGATCTTAAAGCTCCTTTTCTGCCCCTTCTACCACTGCAGGAACAATTCCACTGATCCAAAGCCACCCAGCCTGGCCTTGGGCACTGCCAGGGATCCAGGGACAGCCACAGCTGCTCTGGCAATTCCAGCCCAGCCCCTCCCCACCCTCCCAGGGAACAATTCCTGCCCAAGATCCCACCCAAATCTCCCCTTTGCCAATCTCAAGCCATTCCCTGGGTCCTGTCCCTCCAGGCCTTGTCCCCAGTCCCTCTCCAGCTCTCCTGGAGCCCCTGCAGGCCCTGGAGGGGGCTCTGAGCTCTCCCTGCAGCTTCTCCTCTCCAGCTGAGCACCCCCAGCTCTCCCAGCCTGGCTCCAGAGGGGCTCCAGCCCTGGAGCAGCTCCAGGGGCTCCTCTGGGCTCTCTCCAGGTGCTGCTGATGTTGGAATTCTGTTGGAATTCCGAGCTTTGCAGGAGGGAATCACCTGAGTGGGGCAGAGGGACTGAACCTCCCCCTTTTCCTGCTGCCCCCGCTCTGTGGCTGAACATGAACACAGCCAGAGGTGTGAGCAGTGCAGAGCTGCACAAACAGCCAACGTCCAAATATATATTATTTTATATATATATATATATTATATATATATAATATATATATACACCGAACACCGAAACACTCAAACGCCAAAACACCCAAACACCAAAACACCCAAACACCAAACAAACACCCAAACCTCTCCCGAGATAAACCCCACCAAAGCAACAGAGGGAATTCCGGCAGAGCGGCCCATGCTCCCCGCACCTCGCCCTGGAAGATGGAGTAGAGCTCGGGCAGCGGCTCCATCGCCTCCAAAGGTGCCGCGGCGCCGCTGGATTCGCGTCCCGCTCCCGCATCTCCTGTGGGGCGGCCTGAGGGGAGAAACCGCGCAGCAGGGAACCCTCAGGGCTCAGCGGCGTGAGGAGCGCGGGGATGCAGCCCAGCAGAATCTGCAGCACTGGCCCAGAGCGTTACGCCGGGACGGCCCGGCGGGGGCTCCTCAGCGCCCGCGACAGCAACACCAAAGCGCCGCCATGGCCTCAGCATCCCCCGCCCGCCGCCGCTATGGCCTCAGCATCCCCCGCCCGCCGCCGCCATGCCTCCCTGACCCCAGGGGGCCGCGCTCTCCGCCAATCACAGCGCGCAATGTTAACGGCGCGCGAGCTCCAGCCAATCACTGTTACCCATGCGACCCAGCGCGCGCTCTCCACCAATCAGAGCGAGGCGCGCCAGAAAGCGCCGCGGTCCCCACGAGATGCTCAGCGCGCCGGCAGTGGTCAAGGGGGCGGGACATCCGGGGCGCTCCGCCAATCAGCGCTGAGGGCACGGCGGAGGCAGCCAATGGGACGCGGGGGGCGGGGCCGGGCGCCCGCCATGATCGAGCAGCAGAAGCGGAAGGTCCCGGGCCCCGGGCCCGGCCCCGGCCCCGCTCCCGCTCCCCCCCCGGGCCCCGCCGCCCCCGGCACCGCCCCCGCGCCCGGCCCCGACCTCCCGCTCGTCCCCGTGCCCGCCAAGCGGCCCCGCCATGACCTGCCGGGGGCGCCGGGCACGGGCGGGGCAGGGGGGCAGCCTCCGGCCGGAGCTCTGCTGCAGGCGGTAATGGGGGAACGGGGCCTCAGGGCGGGGAGAGACCCGGGCTGGGAGGGAGACGGGAGGGAAAAAGGCCGGGGGTGGTTCCAGTAGGAGGGAAGGGCCGGGAGCTGGGCAGTGCTGGGGCACCTCCGTTCAGGAGGGACCGGAGCGAGTCCAAGGCAGGGAACGGAGCTGGGAAGGGGCTGGAGAATTCCCGAAGGAGCTGGGAAGGGGCTGGAGAATTCCTGAGGGAGCTGGGAAGGGGCTGGAGAATTCCTGAGGGAGCTGGGAAGGGGCTCAGGCTGGAGCAAAGGAGGCTCAGGGGGAATTTCTGGCTCTGCACAAGTCCCTGGCAGGAGGGGACAGCCGGGGGGATTTGGGATCTGCTGCCAGGAACAGGGACAGGAGGAGAGGGAACGGCCTCAGGCTGGGCCAGGGGAGGCTCAGGGGGGACAGCAGCAGGAATTTCCCCATGGAAAGGGGATCAGGGCTTGGCAGGGGAGGTTTGGGGTGCCCATCCCTGGATGTCTCCAAGGAAAGCACTCAGAGCTCTGGGCTGGGCACAAGGCGGGCATCGGGCACAGCTCAGACTCGGTGATCCTGGAGCTCTTTTCCAAACTCAGTGATCCTGAGATTCTGGAATTGTGGTGGGATGTGCTTTGGGAATGTCAGGATGCTCAGCAGGGGTGGCAGGCTGGCCATAGCCTGGCCTTGTCCCTTGTCCCCTCACGGTGTGTCCCGTGTCCCCAGGGCCCCCCGCGCTGCTCCTCGCTGCAGGCCCCCATCATGCTGCTGTCAGGACACGAGGGGGAGGTTTACTGCTGCAAGTTCCACCCCAATGGCAACACCCTGGCCTCGGCTGGCTTCGACAGGCTCATCTGTGAGTGCCACCGCTGTCCCCTGCTGTCCCCACACGGGGCTGCTGCGGGGTTTTGGCTCAGCCCTCACCTGAGGGTGAATTGCATCCCCAGGAGGTGCAGGGAGCTTTGTCCAGCTCCTCTGGCAGGTCCCATCCTGGAATTGTGTCCTGCTGTGCACAGCCCTGTGTCCCCCTCACTCAGAGCTCTGCAGAAATGCAGGGTTGATGAAGCAAAGATTATTGTTTTCTTAATAAATCCACCTTAACCAAGAGCCTGAACCAGCTCTGCCCCGGGGTCACACTGTGAATTATCCCAGGGGGGTCTCAGCAGCGGGGCTGCTCCATCCCTCCCTGCTGCAGTCCCAAAGCTCAGCTCCACACACAGCAGGGAGCTGTTCCCATGCATTTCCCATGCTCAGATCTCCCTTGCTGTCCCCCAGTGCTCTGGAACGTCTACGGGGACTGCGACAACTTTGCCACCCTCAAGGGGCACAGCGGGGCCGTCATGGAGCTGCACTACAACACAGATGGCAGGTGAGAGAGAGTGCCTTCCTGCTGCTCAGAAACACCTCTGAACCTCAGGGAATGGGGCTGGATCCCCAGGAGGGGCTGAGGGAGCTGGGAAGGGGCTGGAGAATTCCTGAGGGAGCTGGGAAGGGGCTGGAGAATTCCTGAGGGAGCTGGGAAGGGGCTGGAGAATTCCTGAGGGAGCTGGGAAAGGGCTGGAGAATTGCTGAGGGAGCTGGGAAGGGGCTGGAGAATTCCTGAGGGAGCTGGGAAGGGGCTGGAGAATTCCTGAGGGAGCTGGGAAGGGGCTCAGGCTGGAGCAAAGGAGGCTCAGGGGGAATTTCTGGCTCTGCACAAGTCCCTGGCAGGAGGGGACAGCCGGGGGGGTCGGGCTCTGCTCCCAGGAACAGGGACAGGAGGAGAGGGAACGGCCTCAGGCTGGGCCAGGGGAGGCTCAGGGGGGACAGCAGCAGGAATTTCCCCATTGAAAGGGGATCAGGGCTTGGAAGTGCCCAGGGAGGTTTGGAGTGCCCAGCCCTGGAGGTGTCCAGGGAATTCCTGGATGTGGCACTCAGGGCTCTGGGCTGGGGACACGGTGGGGATCAGTCACAGCCAGGAGTGGATGCTCCTGGAGCTCTTTTCCAACCTAAACAATTCTGGGACTGTTGCCCTTGCTCAGTCCATGGACACCGAGTCCTTGTACTGTGACTTTTCCAGCGTGGGCAAAAGATCTGGGGGCACCTGTGAGCCATTGATGCATTTTTGGGGAACAGAGGGAAGTTTTGGGAGTGGGATAGGATGAACTGGGATGGGAGAGAACACGAGAGATGCTGCTTCATTCAAAATTCTGTCCCACCATTGCTGCTGAGCCTTGCTGCTCGAGGAGCTGCTCGAGGAGGCAGAAAAACAATTTCTAGCAGGGCTTAGAGCGGGTTTGTCCATTCAGCTGCTCCTCCAAACCACCAGACATGGGTGGTCCTTCCCCCCTGGTTATCCCTGGAGGAGGGATGTGCAGGGCCCTGACAGTGCCTGTCCCCTGCAGCATGCTCTTCTCAGCATCCACCGACAAAACCGTGGCCGTGTGGGACAGCGAGACGGGCGAGAGGGTGAAGAGGCTCAAGGGCCACACGTCCTTTGTCAACTCCTGCTACCCAGCCAGGAGGGGACCCCAGCTCGTCTGCACCGGCAGCGACGACGGCACCGTCAAGGTCAGCCTGGGGAAAACCTGGGGGGGAAAAAAGGTGGAAAAAGCTTTGGGGATCTTCGCATTTGTCTGGGCTGAATTTGGGTTTTTTATTTGTTTTGTTGTCGCTCTGACAGAGTCAAAAATGTGACATCAAATTTCACTGCTCCTTTATTCTGTAATTCTCAGAGGGTTGAGCTGCTCAGCTGGGATTTTTCTGCTTCTCTGGATTAGCAAATAATGAGAAAACTATTCCTGAAATCTGAGCTGGCCCCTTCTCTTTCCTAAAATCCCCTGTGCTGGCTCCTTTTTCCCTCTCCTGAAATCTGAGCTGGCCCCTTCTTCCCTGCCTTCATTCCTGTGCTGCAAACACAGCAGATTTAACATTTTTTATAAAGATTTCCAGACTGGATGTTTTTATAATGATCTCCTGAGATCCACAAAGGGATTTTGGGAGAGCAGTCTGAATCTCTGCCAATATCTCTGCAGCTCCCTGTGATTTTGTTGTTAAATATCTGTGCCCGCCTCTTAAAAACGCCACATTTCTTTCCAGCTGTGGGATATCAGGAAAAAAGCTGCAGTCCAGACATTCCAGAACACCTACCAGGTGCTGGCTGTCACCTTCAATGACACCAGTGACCAGATCATCTCTGGGGGCATTGACAATGACATCAAGGTAGGATCCTGTGTCCCTTCCCCGCTGTGCCCACCTCTCCCATCCTGTCACAGCCTGCGCTGCTCGGGGACAGCCACGCTGAGTTTCACACCCCAAACCCTCCCTGGATCTGCTGTGTCCGTCCCTGCTGCTGCTGCAGGGACAGTGAAGTGTCAGGGAGGTGGTGGCAGTGCCAGCCTGGCATCCCTGGAGTGCCAGCACTGCCAGTGTGGAATGCTGTGACAAGCCAGGGGTGGGGGACACTGGAGAGAATGTCACATCCCCCCTGTGCCCCGTTTGCAGCTCAGCCTGGCACCTGCTGCTGTGGAAAGTTCTTGTTTGAGAGTGAGCTCAGCGTTTCCTTCAGCCCTGCTGGCTGCAGAGCTCAGGCTCTGCTCCAGCCTGTCCCCAGCCTGTCACAGCCACCAGGGCTGTCCCTGTGCCCCTGCTCCAGCCTGTCCCCAGCCTGTCCCTGCCACCAGGGCTGTCCCTGTGCCCCTGCTCCAGCCTGTCCCCAGCCTGTCACAGCCACCAGGGCTGTCCCCAGCCTGTCCCCAGCCTGTCACAGCCACCAGGGCTGTCCCTGTGCCCCTGCTCCAGCCTGTCCCCAGCCTGTCCCTGCCACCAGGGCTGTCCCCAGCCTGTCCCCAGCCTGTCACAGCCACCAGGGCTGTCCCCAGCCTGTCACAGCCACCAGGGCTGTCCCTGTGCCCCTGCTCCAGCCTGTCCCCAGCCTGTCACAGCCACCAGGGCTGTCCCCAGCCTGTCACTGCCACCAGGGCTGTCCCCAGCCTGTCCCCAGCCTGTCACAGCCACCAGGGCTGTCCCCAGCCTGTCCCCACCCTGTCACTGCCACCAGGGCTGTCCCCAGCCTGTCCCCAGCCTGTCACAGCCACCAGGGCTGTCCCCAGCCTGTCCCCAGCCTGTCACAGCCACCAGGGCTGTCCCCAGCCTGTCCCCAGCCTGTCCCAGCCACCAGGGCTGTCCCTGTGCCCCTGCTCCAGCCTGTCCCCAGCCTGTCCCTGCCACCAGGGCTGTCCCCAGCCTGTCACTGCCACCAGGGCTGTCCCTGTGCCCCTGCTCCAGCCTGTCCCCAGCCTGTCACTGCCACCAGAGCTGTCCCCAGCCTGTCCCCAGCCTGTCACTGCCACCAGAGCTGTCCCCAGCCTGTCAGAGCTGTCCCCATATCCCCAGCCTGTCACAGCCACCAGAGCTGTCCCCAGCCTATCTCAGCCAGTGTTTGGTGTGACACTGTCCCCAGCCTGTCCCCAGCCTGTCCCAGTTGTCCCCAGCCAGGGGAATTTGGGGGATTTTGTGGCCAGTTCATGAGGAATTCTGCAGCCATGGGGCTGCTGGCATTTAACTCCTTGGAGGGTTGAACACATTCGCTTAGAACACCCATAAACTTCCAGCCTCATATTTTCATGGAATCATGGAATGGATTGGATGGAAAGGGACCTGAAAGATCATCCCACTCCACCATGGCAGGGTCACCTCCCACTGTCCCCAGGGTCACCCCCACTGTCCCAGGGTCACCCCCACTGTCCCCAGGGTCACCTCCACTGTCCCCAGGGTCACCCCCACTGTCCCAGGCTGCTCCAGCCCCAATGTCCAGCCTGGCCTGGGCACTGCCAGGGATCCAGGGACAGCCACAGCTGCTCTGGCAGTTCCAGCCCAGCCCCTCCCCACCCTCCCAGGGAACAATTCCTGCCCAAGATCCCACCCAAATCTCCCCTTTGCCAATCTGAAACCATTCCCTGCATGTGTGGGGCTGCTGCCGTGTAACTCCCGGGGGGTTGAGCGCATCCAGGCACAAATCTAAGTCACAAATCCCATTTTCCTTTAACTCCCATCAAGCTGCAGCCCCTCCATGGCAGCTGCAGGGGTGATTGCTGCAGCTGATGGATCAGTGGATGCTCTGGGAGCTGCAGCTCCTGCATTCCTGGCTGTGTTTGTTGCATTTCTCAGGTGTGGGACCTGCGGCAGAACAAGCTCACCTACACCATGCGGGGCCACGCCGACTCGGTGACGGGGCTGAGCCTCAGCTCTGAGGGCTCCTACCTGCTCTCCAACGCCATGGACAACACAGGTACAGCCTGCTGGGCCTCCCAGGGGCTCCTCAGGGTGTTCCTCCCGGGAAAACAGCCCTCGGGTGGGCTGGGCTGCAGGGAGTCTGGCTCCGGAGCTGAACCGGGAATTTGTGTCCTTGAGGGGGGAGCGGCTGCCTCGGGAGCTTGTCCCAGCTCCTGCAGGACACTGGGGACAGGAGGCAGGGCACAGGGGACAGGAGGCAGGGCACAGGGGACAGGAGGCAGGACACAGGAGTCAGGGCACTGGGGACAGGAGGCAGGACACAGGTTATCCTGGGGGACACAGGGGACAGGAGCCAGGGCACAGGAGTCAGGGCACAGGGGACAGGAGGCAGGACACTGGGGACAGGAGCCAGGGCACAGGGGACAGGAGCCAGGGCACTGGGGACAGGAGGCAGGGCACAGGGGACAGGAGGCAGGGCACAGGGGACAGGAGCCAGGGCACTGGGGACAGGAGCCAGGGCACTGGGGACAGGAGTCAGGGCACAGGGGACAGGAGCCAGGACACAGGGGACAGGAGGCAGGGCACTGGGGACAGGAGCCAGGGCACAGGGGACAGGAGCCAGGACATAGGTTATCCTGGGGGACACAGGGGACAGGAGCCAGGGCACTGGGGACAGGAACCAGGGCACTGGGGACAGGAACCAGGGCACTGGGGACAGGAGCCAGGGCACTGGGGACAGGAGCCAGGACATAGGTTATCCTGGGGGACATTGGGGACAGGAACCAGGACATTGGGGACAGGAGCCAGGACACTGGAGACAAGAGCCAGGACACAGGTGACAGGAGGCAGGACACAGGTTTGTCCCCTCAGCAGGAGTGACAGCCCAGCTCCTGGACAGGTTATCCTGGGGGACGTTGAGACACTGGTTTTCCTGCAGGACACGGGGGACAGGTTTTCCTGCAGGACAGACAGGTTTTCCTGCAGGACACTGGGGACAGGAGTCAGATCCTGCAGGACACTGGGGACAGGTTTTCCTGCAGGACACTGGGGACAGGAGTCAGATCCTGCAGGACACTGGGGACAGGTTTTCCTGCAGGACACTGGGGACAGGAGTCAGATCCTGCAGGACACTGGGACAGGTTTTCCTGCAGGACATTGGGGACAGGTTATCCTGCAGGACACTGGGACAGGTTTTCCTGCAGGACACTGGTGACAGGTTTTCCTGCAGGACACTGGGACAGGTTTTCCTGCAGGACACTGGTGACAGGTTTTCCTGCAGGACACTGGGACAGGTTTTCCTGCAGGACAGACAGGTTTTCCTGCAGGACACTGGGACAGGTTTTCCTGCAGGACACTGGGACAGGTTTTCCTGCAGGACATTGGGGACAGGTTTTCCTGCAGGACACTGGTGACAGGTTTTCCTGCAGGACACTGCGGACAGGTTTTCCTGCAGGACATTGGGGACAGGTTTTCCTGCAGGACATTGGGGACAGGTTTTCACACACTCTGGCTCATGTCAGGGTGGCTTGGCCGTGTCCCCTCACAGCCCAGCTGTCCCCCTGCCTGTCCCAGTGTCCCTCAGTGAGGCTGAGCCCATCAGGACCGTGCCCATGGGATGTGTCAGGATGAGGAAATCCCTCCTGCAAGGAGGTGGTGCCTCGTTTGTGGGATGGCAGGTTTGGAATTGGGTTTTTTCCCTGCCTCCTGCAGTGAAAGCTGCTGCTCCCTGTGGCCCTGGGGAAATGAGGGATCAGGGAGCCTGTCCTGGGCACGGGGGTTGGCCAGGGCTGTCCTTTCCCTGTCCCCCTCAGCTGCTGCCTCTGACTCTCGCAGTTCGGATCTGGGACGTGAGGCCCTTCGCCCCCAAGGAGAGATGTGTGAAGATTTTCCAGGGAAATGTCCATAATTTTGAAAAGGTGAGCGTGCTCCAATCCTTGTTCAATTCTCCCTGCTATTAACTTTCCTCTAAATTGTTTTTTTTTCAAGTTTAGGCCGGAAAGGCTTTAATAAGAACTCAAAGATGAACACTCAAAGTGGGATTCCAATTAAAGCCTCAGTAACAAGATTTCTTTGCTCAGTTCAGCTGTAATTAGCTGTAAATTAAGTATTTTCCACACTTACCATCTACTTTGTGTAAAATAACAAGGCACTGGCTGTTTCCAGCAATAAAATAAAATCTGTAATTACCATCTCATCTTCCAAGGGAGATCATTAAAGTGGTGCTGGCTAAAGTCTCGTGGTGATTTTAATTCAAGGAGAAGGGGGAAACTAAAAAGCTCTGTGCATGTTCTTTTGTTTTAGAACCTTCTGAGGTGCTCCTGGTCCCCAGATGGCAGTAAAATTGCAGGAGGCTCTGCTGACAGGTGAGTTGCCACTGCTTTCCTCCGTCCCCATCAATCCAGGATGGATTTGCAGCATTCCTGCATCGGAATCTCCAGGCTCAGGGCTGTCTGTGAAGGTGTGAAATCCCAAACTGCCCTCAGGGAGTTTTCCTGGTTTCCACAGGGATCTGAGTGTTGTAAAATCTGGTTGTTATTGACAAAAGCTGGCTGAGGATCTGCCCTGTCCCACCAGGGCTTCCCCAGCAGGTGACAGGGACATCCCTGCCCTGGTGGCACCCCTGGCAGGAGCTTGGGAGGGTCTTTGAGGGCAGGCTCTGAGGATGAGGAGCACAAATCCCAGTTAAATCCCTGCCTGGTGGGGTCCCAGGGATCATTAATGACTCCTCCTTTAATTAAGGAGAAATAAGGATCAGTTGGCACATCTCAAAAGGTTGAAACAATAAAGCAATTGGAAAGAGATTCCAAGATAAATGAAAGATTTGTAAAGAGAAGGGAAGCAGAGGAAGCAGAGCAGGGTCTGATGTCCCCTGTGAAGGACACCAACATCCCCTGGAGCAAATCCAGGCCCAAATGCAGTGGCAGGGAAGCAGGAATTCCTGCAGGCCGGGGCATGGAGCAGCAGTGAGCAGCAGCTGGAGGAGTTTGTGGCAGCAGAGGGGCAGAACTGCAGCTCTCCCTGTCCAGATTCACTGGGGCTCTGCCCCCAGCCCTGCTGGGCACGGAATGGGGCAGGATCCAGCCTGGCAGAGCTGGTGTTCGTTTTTTTATTATTATTTTTAGGGTTTTCTGGGGGTTTTTTAGGAGTATCTGCAGGAAAAGCAAAGCAAGATTAAACAAACATTTTGTTTTGGGGTACCAAACGTTCCCCCAGTGATTCCTCTTCTGTACTGGGTCTGTGTTGGAGATAATAAAATATCTCCAATTTTATTTTCTATTTTATTTTCATTTTATTATTTTATTTTCATTATTTTATTACTTTATTTATTATATCCTAATATGTATTATAATATTTATATTATTATCATACTATAATATTGCATTATATATTATAATATTACTTAAATATTTATTTTAATATTTAACATACATTAATATGTTAAATATATTGTTTAATATACAATATATTAAATGTGTTACATGTTATTTAATCTATAATATTTTGATATTTGATATTTACTTCAATTATTTCTATTTCCTAAAATATATTATAATATTATAATATTGTATTATATATAATATATAATGTTATATATTTATAATAAAATATAATTATTGATTATAAATATTAATTATGACAATATACTATAATAATATTTATATATAATATAAATATGGATTATAATAATATATAGTTATACAATATATTATATTATATAATATATAATATTCCTTAAATTTTTATTGTAATATTTAACATATATTAATATGTTAAATATATTATCTATATTGCTTAATATAGATAATATATTAAATATGTTAATATGTAAATATGTTAATATGTTAATATGTTAAATATATTATCTATATTGCTTAATATAGATAATATATTAAATATGTTATATATTATTTAATCTATAATATTTTGATATTTAACATTTATATGATTAATTTTACTATTTTTTAAATATATTTATTAATGATATTATATTATATTATATTATATTATATTATATTATATTATATTATATTATATTATATTATATTATATTATATTATATTATATTATATTATATTATATTATATTATATTATATTATATTATATTATATTATATTATATTATATATATATTATATTATATTATATTATATTATATTATATTATATTATATTATATTATATTATATTATATTATATTATATTATATTATATTATATTATATTATATTATATTATATTATATTATATTATATTATATTATATTATATTATATTATATTATATTATATTATATTATATTATATTATATTATATTATATTATATTATATTATATTATATTATATTATATTATATTATATATATTATATTATATTATATTATATTATATTATATTATATTATATTATATTATATTATATTATATTATATTATATTATATTATATTATATTATATTATATTATATTATATTATATTATATTATATTATATTATATTATATTATATTATATTATATTATATTATATTATATTATATTATATTATATTATATTATATTATATTATATTATATTATATTATATTATATTATATTATATTATATTATATTATATTATATTATATTATATTATATTATATTATATTATATTATATTATATTATACCTGAATATTTATTTTTGCTGTTGGCTCCTCCGTGCTCAGCCCTCTGCAGTCCTGGGCCATCCAGAGCAGTATTTTTGTGCCCAGGGTTGTGTTTCTCAGCCAGGGGTGCTGATTTCAGAGCTGCCCTGTGCCCAGGGGTTCATTTGCTGTCCTGGCTGTGTCTCAGGTTCGTGTACGTGTGGGACACCACGTCCAGGAGGATCCTGTACAAACTGCCCGGCCACGCCGGCTCTGTCAACGAGCTGGCCTTCCACCCCGAGGAGCCCATCAGTGAGTGCTGCCTGTCCCCTTCCTCCCCTTCCCTGCCTGCCTGCCCCTCTCCCTGCCCGCCCCTCTCCCTGCCTGCCCCTCTCCCTGCCTGCCCCTCTCCCTGCCTGCCCCTCTCCCTGCCTGCCCCTCTCCCTGCCTGCCCCTCTCCCTGCCTGCCCCTCTCCCTGCCTGCCCCTCTCCCTGCCTCCTTCCCTCCTTCCCTCCCTTCCTCCCTGCCTGCCTTCCCTCCCTCCCTGTCCCCTTCCCTCCCTCCCTGACTGCCTCCCTGCCTGCCCCTCTCCCTGCCTGCCTGCCCCTCTCCCTGCCTGCCTTCCCTCCCTGCCTGTCCCCTTCCCTCCCTGCCTGTCTCCCTGCCTGCGCCTCTCCCTGCCTGCCCCTCTCGCTACCTGCCCCTCTCCCTGCCTTCCCTCCCTGCCTTCCCTCCCTGTCCTCTTCTCTCCCTCCCTGTCCCCTTCCTTCCCTCCCTGTCTCCCTGCCCTCTTCCCTCCCTGCCTGCCTCCTTCCCTCCTTCCCTCCTTCCCTCCTTCCCTCCTTCCCTCCTTCCCTCCTTCCCTCCTTCCCTCCTTCCCTCCTTCCCTCCTTCCCTCCTTCCCTCCTTCCCTCCTTCCCTCCTTCCCTCCTTCCCTCCTTCCCTCCTTCCCTCCCTCCCTCCCTCCCTCCCTCCCTCCCTCCCTCCCTCCCTCCCTCCCTCCCTCCCTCCCTCCCTCCCTCCCTCCCTCCCTCCCTCCCTCCCTCCCTCCCTCCCTCCCTCCCTCCCTCCCTCCCTCCCTCCCTCCCTCCCTCCCTCCCTCCCTCCCTTTATATTCTATTTTATCTTTCACCCTCTCTCTCTCTCTCAGTTCTCTCAGCCTCCAGTGACAAGCGGCTCTACATGGGGGAGATCCAGTGAGGCCCAGGAGGGATCCTGGATGGATTCAGCTCCCGGTGGGGAGGTGACAGCAGCTGGGTGTGACAGCTGTGCCCTGCTGTCCCCTCCCCTCACTCTGCAGCTTTTCCACCTCCCCTTTCTCTGGGGAGACAGGAAAACTTGGGATTTTGTTTTGGCTGTGCCACTGACGATGAAACCCTTCTCCAGATCCCTTCAAATTGAGGATTTTTTGTTTCATTCCCTGTCCTGTTTCTCGTGGGGTTTTTTTGATACTGTTAAAGCTGCCATAAATGGATTTTTACACAGCCTGGGGTCCATTGCTCTGGATTCTTCTGTCTCCTCTGTTAAACCCAGGTCCTCACCTGTGGGAAACGGGGAAATCACCAGGGTTAAACTCAGGGAATGGTTTGGGTGGGAAGGGATCCTAAATCCCACCCAGGGCCACCCTTGGCATGGCAGGGTCACCCTCCACTGTCCCAGGGTCACCCCCACTGTCCCAGGGTCACCCCCACTGTCCCCAGGGTCACCCCCACTGTCCCCGGGGTGTCCCCACTGTCCCCGGGGTGTCCCCATTGTCCCTGGGATGTCCCTGGGGTGTCCCTCTGTCCCTGGGGTGTCCCTCTGTCCCTGGGGTGTCCCCATTGTCCCTGGGGTATCCCTCTGTCCCTGGGGTGTCTCTGGAGTGTCCCTGGGGTGTCCCTGGAGTGTCCCTCTGTTCCTGGGGTGTCCCCACTGTCCCCAGGGTGTCCCCACTGTCCCTGGGACGTCCCCACTGTCCCTGGGGTGTCTCTGGGGTGTCCCCATTGTCCCTGGGGTGTCCCTGGGGTGTCCCTGGGGTGTCCCTCTGTCCCTGCCCTCAGAGCCAGGAGCCCTCGGGGCGGTTCCAGGCAGATCCATGTGCGGATCCCCATGGACGAGCAGCTCCAAGCAGCCAAAGCTGGGGAGGAGCAGGCAGGGCTGGGGACAGGGCAGGTTTATCTGTAAATACCCCTGGAACACAACCCTGGGCACACCAGAGCAGGATCCTCCTGCCCAGGGCTGAGCCCCCTCCCCTGGCCCCGCTGGCGAGGGGCTGCCACACGGATTTAGGGTTTAATTAGGGCCTGTCACAATCCTGAGGTTTTATGGGTTTGTTTGGATCTATACCCAAGTGTCAGAGGGGAGAGAGACCCTTGGGGCTGATTGTGACAGAAATCCTGAGCTTTACCGAGTCCTGCTTCTCTAAAGGAACCAAAAAAGGGGTTTTTTTCCTAATTCCCACCCCAGGAACCAGCAGGGAAGTGAGGGAGGGGCATCATTCTTCCCCTGCCCTGAGTTCTGGGGCTCCTGAAGGCTGGGGTGCCAGGATGGGGCAGTGGGGGCTGGCTGGATCCACAGCCACCCTGGGGTGCCTGGGTGTCACCCCCTGTGTCCCCAACACCCTCCAGGGGCACCAGGGAGCCGTGACCCAGATCGGGGAAATGATCCGGATTAAGGGAAAATCCCTGGATGAGGGAGCAGAGGGATGGACAGAGCTGGAGCAGGATGGACAGAGCTGGAGCAGGATGGACAGAGCCAGGCCAGGATGGACAGAGCCAGGCCAGGATGGACAGAGCCAGGCCAGGATGGACAGAGCCAGGCCAGGATGGACAGAGCCGGCCCAGGATGGACAGAGCTGGAGCAGGATGGACAGAGCTGGAGCAGGATGGACAGAGCCAGGCCAGGATGGACAGAGCCAGGCCAGGATGGACAGAGCTGGCCCAGGATGGACAGAGCCAGGCCAGGATGGACAGAGCTGGAGCAGGATGGACAGAGCTGGGCCAGGATGGACAGAGCTGGCCCAGGATGGACAGAGCCAGGCCAGGATGGACAGAGCCGGGCCAGGATGGACAGAGCTGGCCCAGGATGGACAGAGCCAGGCCAGGATGGACAGAGCTGGCCCAGGATGGACAGAGCTGGCCCGGGATGGACAGAGCTGGCCCAGGATGGACAGAGCCAGGCCAGGATGGACAGAGCCAGGCCAGGATGGACAGAGCCAGGCCAGGATGGACAGAGCTGGCCCAGGATGGACAGAGCCAGGCCAGGATGGACAGAGCCAGGCCAGGATGGACAGAGCTGGCCCAGGATGGACAGAGCTGGAGCAGGATGGACAGAGCCAGGCCAGGATGGACAGAGCCAGGCCAGGATGGACAGAGCTGGCCCGGGATGGACAGAGCCAGGCCAGGATGGACAGAGCCAGGCCAGGATGGACAGAGCCCTCTGCTCCCACTGGTTCCCAGCAGCATCCAGGGGGATTTGGGCCAGTCCCCCTCTGTTCCCACTGGTCCCAGATGCACCCAGAGCAGCCCAGGCCTCTCCTGGCTCCCATCCCTGGCCATGGCAGCAGCAAAGCGTTCAAAGCTTCATCTGAGTGTGGAGAAAATTGTTTCTTTAAACAGATTTATTCCTTGGAGGGTGGTATTTGCTTGAGATTTCCACTGGAAATTAAATCTTTCCTGGGATCCGGATAAACAGCCTGGTTCCATGGAGCTGGGCTGGGGGGGCTGATCCCTCAGTGGGGACCGAGGGCTGGAGGTGACCCCATCCCTGTCCCCTTCCCTGTCCCCATCCCTGTCCCCATCCCCGTCCCCATCCCTGTCCCTGTCCCCATCCCTGTCCCCTCCCCATCCCTGTCCCATCCCCGTCCCCATCCCCGTCCCCATCCCTGTCCCCATCCCCGTCCCCATCCCTGTCCCCATCCCTGTCCCATCCCTGTCCCATCCCTGTCCCATCCCTGTCCCATCCCTGTCCCATCCCTGTCCCACTCCTGTCCCACCCCTGTCCCACCCCTGTCCCACCCCTGTCCCATTCCTGTCCCATCCCCGTCCCCATCCCTGTCCCCATCCCTGTCCCCATCCCTGTCCCCATCCCCGTCCCCATCCCCGTCCCCATCCCTGTCCCATCCCTGTCCCATCCCTGTCCCATCCCTGTCCCATCCCTGTCCCCATCCCCGTCCCCATCCCCGTCCCCATCCCTGTCCCATCCCTGTCCCATCCCTGTCCCATCCCTGTCCCATCCCTGTCCCCATCCCTGTCCCCATCCCTGTCCCCATCCCTGTCCCATCCCTGTCCCATCCCTTTGGCAGTGCCAGCATCCCCAGGAGATCCCGGCAGGAGCATCCAGAGCTCCTGGGATGGCTCCAGCCCCCGCTCTGGGGACACTGGGGACATCCTGCCACCCCTCTCCGTCCCTGCCTGTCCTTCCTGCTCCCACTGCTGCTCCCCGGTGAATTCCGAGAGTTCCAAGGAGCAGCTGATGATTTCTGAAAGAATGGCAAACAATTATTTGCTCTGTTGGGGAATAGATGCTGTTTAGTCTCCGTTTAATGGAAAGCTAATTAAATTACATGAGCAAGTGAATAGAAATTTTTTTGTTGTTGTTAATTATGGATTTTGCCAGCTCCAAAGGCAAAATGCTGATGGATCCTGGGATGTGCTGCCCTTCTCCCCAGCACAGATGACGACAGAGAAGGAACAGTGGGAACTCATTTTAATTCCTCCATCGATTCTCCAACAGCCACCCGAGCCCGATCCATTACCTGATCCAGGAGCTGGTGGTGACTGGCAGCTGGGGGCTAATTGTGTTCAAATTAGGGAAGGGATGGTTAAACAAATGTGTGTTTATTCCTGGGGAACTCACAGAGTCACGGAATCCCAGACTGGTTTGGTTGTAGGGACATAAAGCTCATCCCATTCCGCCCCTGCCGTGGGAAGAGACACATTCCACTATCCCGGGGTGCTCCCAGTCCTGCCCAGCCTGGGACTGGGCTGGAGCTGAGCCCAGGGATGGTCTGGGACATCCCTGGAGCCAGGCCTGGAGTGTCACTGACCCCAGGGATGGGGAATTTATGGCCCTGGGGATGGAGCATTCCTCATCCTGGGTCTGGGACATCCCTGGAGTCAGGTCTGGAGCAGCCTTGACCCCATAACCAGGGCCTCTGTGACTCCAGGGATGGAGCATTCCTGATCCTGGGGCTGGGACATCCCTGGAGCCAGGCCTGGAGCAGCCTTGACCCCAGGGATGGGGAATTTATGGCCCTGGGGATGGAGCATTCCTCATCCTGGGGCTGGGACATCCCTGGAGTCAGGTCTGGAGCAGCCTTGACCCCATAACCAGGGCCTCTGTGACTCCAGGGATGGAGCATTCCTGATCCTGGGGCTGGGACATCCCTGGAGCCAGGCCTGGAGCAGCCTTGACCCCAGGGATGGGGAATTTATGGCCCTGGGGATTGGAGCATTTCTGATCCCGGGTCTGGGACATCCCTGGAGCCAGGGCTGGAGTGTCACTGACCCCAAGGCTGAAATGTCCTCCATCCCAAGTCTGGGACATCCCTGGTGTCCAGGGCTGGGGTGTCACTGACCCCAGGGCTGGAGCACTCCTGACCCCAAGCTGGGCTGTCCTTTACCCCAGGGCTGGGGTGTCACTGACCCCAGGGCTGGAATGTCACTGACCCCAGGGCTGGAGCACTCCTGACCCCAAGCTGAGCCATCCTTCACCCCAGGGCTGGCCCCTCCCTGGCCCTGGGACTGATGTCCCCGTCCCCAGGCTGCTCCAGCCCTGCCCAAATAGACAAAAACCTGACTTTGTGGTGTAGAAATATCAGTTCAGTGAAAAAAGCTGATTTCTCTGTGCTCTGTTTATACCCGTGGCAGGGAGAGCTCTCTCTGGCATAAAGATACAGATGGTTTTTGACTCAAAGCATTCAGGTTTAGTGGAAGGAGAGGGTTTTGTGTACCTGGGGACGAGATCCCATCTGGCTCCTCCTGCCCTGGGCACGGGGAGCTCGGCCAGGTCGGATCCAGCCCTGCCAGAGCCAGATGGCCGTGGGGGACACCCCTGTCACCCCACCTTGGGGTGTGGGCTGGCAGAGGAGGCTCAGCCCTGATTGGGGGGGTGTTCCTCCCCCTTCTCCATCCCACAGGAGATTTGGGACGAGGCTCTGACCTCGCCAGGGCTGTTGGGGAAACTGAGGCACAGCTGGGGATCAGAGCACGGCTCCCATTTCCCATCCTCCCAATTAATTACTTGACACTTTTTTGATTTCCTCCTGGTATTTTCTCTGCAGTTTTGGCCGCTGGGGCTTTTCACTGCACACAGATGTTGCTATATTTTATATATTAGTAAAGGCCTGTATGCACAAACCAGCCTTTGAAATAAGTCGTGATATTAAGGGCTGAAGTCCTTGAAACCTTCATGCAGAAGAGAAAGTAAAGCAAAACAATATCCCTGTGTGTAAGAGAAAAAATGTAAACTGTGTGTGTTAGCCAATAGTAGCTTGCTCTGCCTGCAGACCCTGTAGAACCCTATAAAAGGTGTGCTAAAGATAGAAATAAACGGCGTTCACGATTACTTCTGTGAAGACTGGTGAACAGCTCGGGGGGTCTTTCAACATCTGGCGCCCGACCAGGGACACCCCTGCGGGCAGAGGGGCCTTGGAGTCAGCGGAGTGGATCTGGCCGTTAGACGTCGTGGGCTCGGATCGGCACCGGATCGGCAGCCTGAGCGCGGTGAGACGCGGAGCGGTTGGACGTGGAAATTCAGGCTGCTGGGGGGGGGCCCAAAGGCAAGTGCGTGTGAGAGGGATCGCGACCTTCCGCCTTGCGGGTTGCCGTCAGCATGGTGGATTTGCGGCGGCAGATAAACTGCTTCTCAGCATCCTCGTTAAACGAGGCGAAGCAGCCCAGGAAAAGGACCTGGATATGCTCATTATATGGGCTAATTGTGATGAGCATTTGCAGTGCTCACACTGCTTTTTGCGGTGCAAGAACGGACTGATATATCGGCTCTGATATGGGAAACGGCAATTACGGAAAAGAGCAAGGACACTGTGTCTCTCGGTCGAACTTGGCAGATTGTAATTAATACCTTAAAAACCAGAAAAGTGAGATATGCTGAGGCTGTGAGCCCCGTAATTCTACCTGCGTCACAGCGGCAGGTGCCTTTACCTCCCATGGCTGGGCAAGCTCTCCTATCTATGCTGCCCATGGAGAGAGGGAGGGAGAGTCAAAGAGAAGAAAATAATGAGGAAAAAAAGTTCCACAGCGAACGCTGAAACAACGAACAGAATCTGTTCAGTTACGGCAGGATGTGATACATCCGGAACTATTTGCTTCTTTTTTGGAGTCACTTTTAGCATTACAATCTTATTTAAGTTCCATCTTTACCACCCTGGAAGAAAAGAAGCCAAATTTTCACTGGTTTCCACCCGAACCAGGGGGACATGGGGGAGTGAGGTGGGTGCAGAGAGCAAAGGCACCCTGGGGGTAGAAGCAGCGCAAGAAAAGTTCCAAGGCCACGCTGATAAACTGCAATGGTCGCCGCTGTTACCACCTGGCCGTGAGAGACTTTTCGGTAACATCGCCTGCTTTTTTAAAATCGTGCCCCTTTTTCCTCTATCGGCGAATAACAAGAGAGATTGAGAGAAAAAACTGCATTTGTTAAAGTTAACTTTGTGAGGGTTTTTTTTTTCTTTCTCTCCGTTTTTCCTCTCTGTGGCAGTATGCAGAGAATGTGAAGGAAGATAAGAGCGGTTCTAGAGCGGGGAACGGTTCTAGAGCGGTTCTGGAGCGGGGAACGGTTCTGGAGCGGTTCTAGAGTGGTTCTAGAGCGGGGAACGGTTCTAGAGCGGGGAACGGTTCTAGAGCGGTTCTAGAGCGGGGAACGGTTCTAGAGCGGTTCTAGAGCGGGGAACGGTTCTAGAGCGGTTCTAGAGCGGTTCTAGAGCGGGGACGGTTCTAGAGCGGTTCTAGAGCGGTTCTAGAGCGGGGAACGGTTCTAGAGCGGTTCTAGAGCGGGGAACGGTTCTGGAGCGGTTCTAGAGTGGTTCCAGTGAACAGAGATGTCATCACACAGCCGTGGTACTCCAGACATGGATCAGAAGTGGACCTGTCAGGACACAGCTGTGTCTGAACACTATACAGACAGCTTACCAACAGAACTTTTATGTTGTTATTATGATGTTGTGTCTCTACCAATTTTTCAGGTATCCTTTGTTTTAAGATTCAGAAGGATCTGAAGAACAACTTGAACATCAAAGCCCTCAGTCACTGACCAGCTGACATCACGGGAGCAGTGAACGTTCCAGGACTGAATTGTGTTGGAGAAATTCTGCAGAAGATCTAAGAAGTGTAGAGACTCCATCTAACTGTATATAAGCAAATTGTAGTTGTGTGTTTACCCTTTCAGCAAATTGCTTTCACGCTTAGACTACATATATACCGGAGCACATGTGTTAAAGGTAGTTAGATAAGAGTTTAAGATAAAGTGTTTAGCCTGTGTAGTAATTGCTATGTTAGTATAAAGTATAAGTATTCCCCCTTCAAGAGCTAGTGTAAGCATCTTTGAAAGTTCATTTAACGATTGAACCTTTAGCTGTGAGTTTGCAAATATGGTGTCATTTACATGGTAAGCTGCTTATGGTAATTGTGATGTGTATAGTCGTGACCAACTGTCTGCTAACTAACATTCAAAGTGACAGAACATATGGGTCACTCTGGCACATTGAACTGGCCAAAGGTCAATGTGCTTGAGCTTAGCCACACCTGGAGATCTTTTCGCACCTGTCTCATGGGAGTCCCTGAGTGGGATCCTCCAGCATTTAAAGGTTTGATCAGTGATGAGACTCAACTGAATTGATTGGCAATGTTGCAAGAGTGCAATTGCACTGTTGGCTTCACATTAAGACAACTTGAAGCCTGTTGGCAAGCAAAATTACCAAAGTTCTCAATACTACAACCCTCAGAAGAATTAGATTTGTTAAGTTCCACCAATACCTCAGGTGGATGGATAATGTTTGAACCCCTGACAAAAAGTCATTCCAACAAAGTAATGCGGCACTGAGCTGCAGTCAGCCCTATAGCTGATCTCGTTACTACCATTGAAAGTAAAGCCTTTATTTGTGGTGCAATCTCACAGGACAATTACCAAAGCGATTACCTAGTTCCATATTCCTAATCTGTGGGGATAGAGCATGGAATGGGATTCCTGCTAATCCACATAGAAGACCCTGTTATCTTGGGAAACTTAACTTTGTTCCACCCAAGCTTGCACCAATTGTTGAATGTAGCTAGCAAAATGAAGAACATCAAACAGTCAAAGTGAAGCCTGAATGAATTAAGGCCTAGCCACTCTAAAAAGGCTCGCTTGTTAGACTAAGGAAGAATTGAACTTAACATGCACAATGTTAAGTGAGCTTTCAGCCGATGTGAGTAGTGTACATCATACAGTATTATGAAATCAAGTTGCAATTGACTTTTGCTCTTAGCACAAGGACATGGTTGTGGGGAGTCTGAAGGCATGTGCTGTTTGGATCTTACTGATCATTCAGCTTCCATCCATGAGCAGCTACATCAGCTACAGGATGGGTTACATGCCCTGAAAGAAGATAGTGATCCCATTGGAAGTTGGTTCACCAGCTGGGGCATCACTGGATGGTTGAGGTCTCTTATGCTAGAAGGGGGACAGACTTTACTTATAGTGTTAATGGAATGACAGTCTAAGTTGTGTGTTATCTTATCCAAAGCCTGGTTTGTGCAAAAAGAGAAAGGGGGAATTGTTGCTATATTTTATATATTAGTAAAGGCCTGTATGCACAAACCAGCCTTTGAAATAAGTCGTGATATTAAGGGCTGAAGTCCTTGAAACCTTCATGCAGAAGAGAAAGTAAAGCAAAACAATATCCCTGTGTGTAAGAGAAAAAATGTAAACTGTGTGTGTTAGCCAATAGTAGCTTGCTCTGCCTGCAGACCCTGTAGAACCCTATAAAAGGTGTGCTAAAGATAGAAATAAACGGCGTTCACGATTACTTCTGTGAAGACTGGTGAATTGCTCGGGGGTCTTTCAACACACAGACCCCAGGGTGGGGGTGTGGGCTGGCAGGTTCTGAGCAGAGCAGAGGACAAAGCCCTGGGCTCATTTCCCACCCTCTCCCGGATGAAGTTATCTCCTCTCCTTCCAGGGAAGCTCCATGACAGGCTTTATTGACCTTTTTTTAATCTAAAATTGATTCTTTGCAGAACTCCGCCTGGTTGGGAGCCAGGCGGGATCTCGGCGCCGTCGGATGGGGATTTCTGATTTTCCATCAGAGCCTTTCCCGCTGCTTTGGGGGCTGCAGGAGGGTTGAGCTGGGCCTGGCCATGGCCCAGGAGATGCTGTGAGATGCTTTGGTCCTTACCATGCAGGGAGATCCCAATCCCCCTGCTCCGGGTTTCTGCTGTGTTTAAATCCCAGAGGAGCCCAAAAGCTGAAGCCTGGAGTTGTGCCGGTACCTGGACAACCCCCACGAGCCCGGGCCACAATAGATGGAGGTGATGGAACCTCTCCCAGGTGAAATCCTGAGATCCCGGAGCCGGGAGAGCTGGGAGGGCTGGAGTCCAGCCCACGGAGGGGGTGTCCCAGCTCAGGGATCCTCGGCAGCCCTCTGGGGGAATGCTCAGGGCTGGCGGAACTCCCTCAACCAGGCCAAGGTGCAATAAACCTGGTGGCCTCAAACACCACGTCTCAGTCTGCTCCTGCTCCCAGGAGAGCGCTCAGAGCGTCCCTGAGGAGCCGCATCTCCGCGCTCTGCGCTTCTCAGCGCACAAAAGCCAAGCGCTTTCTGCAGAGCCCCGTCCTTCAGCCACTCACGAGCCTCCCCAAAAGCCCCTGGGAGCCCGGAACAGCCCCGGGGGGAGAGAAATCCCCGTCGCGGAGGAGGAAGGGGATGCTCAGGGTACGGAAGGTGCTGCAGGCTGGTCCCAGCAGAGCGCAGGGATGAGCCCTGGCGAGCCTGGATGAGCTTGGACCACACACGGAAATGCAGCTCCGTGTCTCGGGCGCCGTGCGGATGCTCTGACACCTAAGGCTGTGTGGGGCTGCTTTAGGAGGCGCTTCCTTCTGAACCTCGGCGCTGAGGATTAAGAAATCATGGAAATTAAAAGCAGCAAACTGTTTCCAAGCGCTTCTGCCGGGTGGCATTTCAGCCGGAGGTTTCTAAAGCGCTGGGAAAACAGCATCCCGGTGATTCCTGTCGCTCTGCGATGTCCCCGAAGGTGTGCAGTGAAAACAGAACAAAGGCGAGCGGGTGGGTGGCGGTGAGGGGCCGTGGCAGCCCCGTCTGCACCCAGCTCCCTGCCCGGGCACCCTGCCCCCGGCCGGGGCTCGTCCCCAGCCCCAGCCGCGTGTGCCGAGCGGGCTCTGCGGAGCGGGGCTCTGCGGGGGGACGTGGGGCGCTCCCTCCGGCCTCGGCCATCTGTCCTCCCCGCAAGGCCAGCTGCTGCGCTGCCATGGCCACCCCAGGGGAGGCGGCGGGGTCCCTGTGCTGCGGGTCCAGGCGCCGCCCAAGGGCCGCAGGGCCGGGGGATGAGGGGGGGAATACGGGGGGAGCATCTCGCAGCCCTTCCCCAGGGTCTCACCCGGCCGCACCTGGCTCCGGGGAGAAAAAAAAAGAACAATCACAAAAATCTGCGATTTAAAAGACAAAACGCTGACGATTAAGGATAAGGATAAGGATAAGGATAAAGCCGGGCGGGAGCCGCGATGCGGCGGAGGGGCCGCGCTGCCCGCGCCCCCGGAGGCCGCCAAGGGCTCGGCTCGGCGCGGAGTGCCCGGCCCCCCCCGCGCCCCGCCCGGCCGCACCGCCCGCCGCGCCCCGCTGGCTGCCGCGGCCCGCCTTGTTCCGGCCGCGCCGCCCGGCCCCGCCCGCCCGGGGCGCGGAGCGCGGCTGTGCGGAGACAATAGCGGAGCGGGCGGCTCCGCGCCGGGCCGGGCCGGGGATGGGCGGCCAGGGCTGCGCGGCCCCGCGGCCCCCGCGCCGCCCGAGCCGGCTGTAGCGGGGCGGGGGGCGGAGGGAGAAGGGGGGCGATGCCCCGCGCCGAGCCCAGCCCGCCGCTGTGCTGAGCCGGCGGGGCTGGCCGGAGGCTGGAGAGCGGGACATGGTGCTGGAGCCCCCCGTGACGCTCCCCGGGTGGGCAAGGGGCGGCTGGTGAGGAGCTGGAGAGCGGCGGCGGAGCGCGGCCACGGTGAGGGAGCCCCGAGGATCCGGCTGGGGAGCCATGGGGAGATGCAACGGGCGATGCACGCTGGTGGGATTCTGCTGCCTGCAGCTGGTAAGGCTCATCGGCATGCCGGGGCTGCTTTGTGCGAGATGCTGCCTGTCATCGCTCCCCTCGCCGCCTCCGCGGTGACCTTGCGTTGGGACCGGCTCGCCATCACCCAAAAAAAGCCCGCAGGAAAGGAAAAATGCTGATCTAAAAGATAGGCAGTGCCACCCTGGTCTCCTGCCTCGAGCCGGCGCTGGCCGGGGAGATGGATGGGGACCCTTTCCCTGCGCTGTCAGTGCCCGAGGTTGCGTCTCCAGCAGGTGTGAGCTTTGTTCCCAACTGCAATCTCTTCCCTCCGAGTTCACTCCCGCCCGCGCTTTCCCGTTCTGGTGACTCCACGGATGTCTCGGGGTGCCGGTCCCCCGAGCCGGGGCGAGAGGGAAACTTGGAGCCGCCGCCAGCACTTTGGAAACTCTCCTGCTCCTGAGCGGGACCCAGCTGCCCGCGGCGGGGGGACAGCGGGATGTGGCGGCAGGGAGAAAGGAGAGGCTTGATCTGAACGGGGTTGTCGGGTTCCGTGACAATTCCGTGCCGCTCTCGCCGCCGCCCGCGAATCAATCTTCATCAGGCTCTGCCAGAGGAGCCGGCCAAGGGAGCGCGGGGGGGATCCGGGGGGTTTCTGCTCGAACCAGCGCCGCCGAGGTTGCGATTAATTATCCCGGCAGGGTGGTGCGTTAATGGAGAATCAGCAGCCTCCAACTCGCCCCCGCGGCCGTGCCGGGCTCGTCACGGTGGGGAGAGCAGGGAGGGACTGCTGAGATCTGCGGGGTCAGCTCGCCGTGTCCCCGGGGACGGGGGGTGATGGATGGATGGATGGATGGATGGACGCGGCGATGGGAACGGAGCCCTCCGGAGATGGAGCTGGCGTCCTGCTGACAGGCGCTTTCCTCCCGGCTCCGCTCCGCATCCTCCAGAAGGCAGCGGCTGGGGAGGGGTCCCCACTGCTGGGGAGGGGTCCCCACTGTTGGAGGGGGGTACACGGAGTGTTTCTGGGGGGATGAAGGCAGAGCTCAGCCCTGGGCAGCAGAGGCACAGGGGGATCATCCCCAGGCTGGAGCTCCCCGTTCCCGGCGGGGATGGCCTCTGTGTCCCCAGCTGTCCCCTCGCTTCGCTCCGTGAAGTCTCGCTCGGCGTTTCGCTCACCTGATTCAGGGTAAATCCAGCGGGGCTTTCCCGGCTGGGCAGGAGTTTCCTGGCTTTTGGTCACATTCCTTTCTACCACTCAGCTTCCAGCAGCTTTGTTGGTGATTATTCCCCGAGATATCCCAGATCCGGGAGATTTTAATCTGTTCATTCCAGGGGAAGGCTGAACTGAGCTCCTGGGCTGGGAGAGCAGCTCCTGCTCACAGCCAGAGGAGCTTTGTGCTGCTGACTGGGGTCAGGCTGTCCCCTCCACCCTCACCCCGTGTGTCCTGGTGCTGTTGGCATCCCCAAAGGCTCCAATCCCTTACCAGGGACCTTTCTGCTCCAGGCTCATCCTTTGGGATGCTCTCCAAAGCTCCTTCCCGGTTTTGGAGGCAGCAGCTTCCACCTCCCCCCAACCGTGGGGAGATGCTCCCGACCCTCAGCTCCTCATGCCGGGGTGAGGGGTCTGCGAGCCCACCCAGGGCCCGGAGCTGAGCCAGCCCCACAGGCTGGAGGTGGCAGTGCCACCCAGGCATCCCCTGGGGTGAGCGGGGCCACCCTGAGGTGACACAGCCCCAGAGCTGAGCTTTGGGATGGAGCCACAGCGAGCGGAGATGATTCCAAACCTGCTCCCTTCCTCTGCCTCACCCCCTCCATGGGGATGGCACCTCCCCGTGTGCCACTGTCACCTTTCACGTCCCAAAATTCATAACCTGCTCCCGGGGAAGCCGTGGAGGCTCCAGGGGCAGCTGGAGCACCCACTGGGCACAAGGATCCAGAGGGGCCCTGCAGAGCCCTGCCCGCTCCACCCCACACCAGAGCCACTTTGGGAAATTGTTTTTTGGGCCACGACACCACAGGGAGCTCCTTTGGAGCTTCCAAACGCCCTCCAAGCTCCTTCACCCTGACTCGGCCGTGCTGCGAGTGCCGGGTGACTCCAGTCCCGGGGACAAGCAGCACAACCCAGAGTTTGCCTCCATTTATGGTTTTATCCCTGGAAAAATCCACTCGCCAAACACCCTCCGGCCCTGCCCCGCCTCGGGAGGGGCCACCAGCAAATGTTCATGGTGGGATGGTATAAAATAAACCTCGGGATTTGCTGGTTTTCCCAGCAGGAAAGACACAAACTCTGTGAGCCGTTGGTGTGGGATTCACCTTTTCCTTCTGGGAAATGGGAGCTGCTCGGGGCTCGGATGGGACAGTGGGACAGGAACGGGAGGTGACACCGCCCTGCTCAGCGGTGGGATGGGACAGGGACACGAGGTGACACCGCCCTGCTCAGGGGTGGGATGGGACAGGGACGGGAGGTGACACCGCCCTGCTCGGGGCTCGGATGGGACAGGGACACGAGGTGACACCGCCCTGCTCAGGGATGGGATGGGACAGGGACACGAGGTGACACCGCCCTGCTCAGGGGTGGGATGGGACAGGGACACGAGGTGACACCGCCCTGCTCTGGGCACAGCGTTCATTCACTGACTCTGCAGCCTGGTGGTGCTGGGACAGCTGCGCTGCTGCCCGGGGCTGTGCCAGCCTTGGTGACAGTGACACAGGGGATATCGGGACATGGGGATATCTGGATATCAGGACATCAGGATATCGGAACATCAGGATATTGTGACATCGGGATATCAGGATGTCGGGATATCAGGACATCGGGACATGATGATACCAGGATGTCGGGATATCAGGACATTGGGATATCGGGATATCAGGACATGGGGATATCGGGATATCAGGACATGGGGATATCGGGATATCAGAACATCGGAACATCGGGATATCATGATATCAGGATATCAGGATGTCGGGATATCAGGACATTGGGATATTGGGATATCAGGACATTGGGATGCTGGGATATCGGGCTATCGGTATATCGTGATGTCGGTATATTGGGATATCTGGACATCGGGATATCAGGATGTCGGCCTGTCAGGCTATCAGGATATTGGGACATTGGGATATCAGGATATTGGGACATCGGGCTATCAGGATATTGGGATATTGGGATATCAGGATGTCTGGATATTCACTGCTGGCAGCTCTCAGGCCGGCTCTGCCCAGCTGCTGTCGCGTGTCCCCGGCCCACCCCGGGCTCTGTGCCCTGCGGGCACGCTCAGGATGCTGCGGCTGCTTTTCCTCGAGCTGGCTCCTCCATCCCCACCTGGCTCCTCCAGCTCCTCCATCCCAACGTGCTTCCTCCATCCCAACCTGGCTCCTCCAACCTGACCCGGCTCCATCCCGACCTGGCTCCTCCATCCTCAGGTGTCTCCTCCGTCCTGACCCGGCTCCATCCCAACCAGGCTCCTCCATCCCGACCCGGCTCCTCCATCCCGACCCGGCTCCTCCAACCTGACCCGGCTCCATCCCAACCTGGCTCCTCCATCCTGACCTGGCTCCTCCATCCCGACCTGGCTCCTCCATCCTCAGGTGTCTCCTCCGTCCTGACCCGGCTCCATCCCAACCTGGTTCCTCCATCCCAACCTGGTTCCTCCATCCCAACCTGGCTCCTCCATCCCGAGCCGGCTCCTCCATCCTGACCCGGCTCCTCCATCCTGACCCGGCTCCTCCATCCTGACCCGGCTCCTCCATCCCAACCCGGCTCCTCCATCCCGAGCTGGCTCCTCCATCCCGAGCTGGCTCCTCCATCCCGAGCCGGCTCCTCCATCCTGACCCGGCTCCTCCATCCTGACCCGGCTCCTCCATCCCGAGCCGGCTCCTCCATCCTGACCCGGCTCCATCCCAACCTGGCTCCTCCATCCCAACCTGGCTCCTCCATCCCAACCTGGCTCCTCTGGCTCCTCCAGCTCCTCCATCCCGACCCGGCTCCTCCATCCCGAGCCGGCTCCTCCATCCTGACCCGGCTCCTCCATCCCAACCCGGGTCCTCCATCCCGAGCCGGCTCCTCCACCGGGCCGTGGCGATGTCCCTGCCCGCTCGCTGGGTGGGGACAGGGGCGCTCCGTGCTCCCACCTCGGGCTGGCACAGTCGGGAGCCGCTTCCAACCGGGGTCTCGTTTTTTTCTTTGTTTCTCTCTTCTCCTTTAATTGGCTGGAAAAGCAGAGCTGGGTTGGCACCTCCCGCCCGCCGGAGCCTGCCGGGACCCCGCTCCTGCGGGCTCGGGGGGCAGGAGAGGGGCCGCGGCTCCGTCCCGTCTTCTCCCCGAGCCCCGGGGTTTGCTCGGGGCACCGGGAGCCTCTGGAATGGATCCTCGGCTCCGAGCCTGGAGAAGGAGCTCAGGAGTTCGGCTTCACGGGGATGTCCGGAGGGAGAGGATGATCCTTCATCCCCCGCCCTGCGCGACCCCTCTGAACCCCCGGGGGCTCCGTGGGCCTCCCGTCCCCTTCCATCCTCCCTTCCTGCTCTGATTTCCCTGGATTTGGGCAGCACCGGTGGGAACCACCCTCCTCCGACATCTGCCGGCATCTTTTGTCCTCGGCCGGGACCCCGGGGCCGCCCCCGGCCGCATTCCCCCCACCCGGAAAGGGGGAAAGGAGCCCGGGCTGAACTCGGGATGGAGGTTTTCAATTACACAATTAAATGCACAATTAGGTGTAATTACCAGCGCTCAGAAGGTGCGACTGTTCATAATGGGCTTGTAATCTACTGCCGCCACTGTTTGTACTGCTCCGCTCCGCTCCCTAATGATTATGGAAAGCTTTCCCATTTGCATGGTTGCCATGGAAATGGGGGGCTGGCAGGAGCGCGGGGATGGCGAGGGGAGCCCCGCACTCCCCTGAGCCCCCTCGCAGCCCCACATCCCCTCCCCGTGGGGTGGGAGCCACCCCTGCGGCTCGGGGGGGTCACAGGAGGGATCCCCCAGGGATGAGATCCTCCAGGGATGAGATCCCCAGGAATGAGATTCCCCAGGGATGAGATCCACCAGGGATGAGATCCTCCAGGGATGAGATCTCCCATGAATGAGATCCTCCAGGGATGAGATCTCCAGGAATGAGATCCCTCAGGAATGAGATCTTCCAGGGATGAGATCCCCAGGGATGAGGATCCAGAGCAGGACCCAGGGTGGGAAATGTGGTTTAAAAGGCTGAGAACCCCCGGCCCGGCCCGGCCCAGCCCAGCTCAGCTCAGCCCAGCCCTGCCCAGCCCAGCCCAGCCCAGCCCAGCCCAGCCCAGCCCAGCCCAGCCCAGCCCAGCCCAGCCCAGCCCAGCCCAGCCCAGCTCAGCCCAGCCCAGCCCAGCCCATCCCAGCCCAGCCCAGCCCAGCCCAGCCCAGCTCAGCCCAGCCCAGCCCGGCTCAGGCTCCGAGAGCCCCGGAGCCCGGGGCTGTGGGTGGCCGTGGAGAGGCATCATCCAGCTGAGCCCTCCGCGGGGATGAGCATCCCCCGGCACATCCCCATTGCAGGCAGGGCTGTAAAGGTTTATTGACGCGTGTTTGGGAAGGCAGAGCCTCACAGCTCGCAATTAAAACCGCGATTAAAGCGCCGTACGTCTAAATTTGCAGGACCGGTTAATGTGCACCCAGGAGGATTAACGAGGCCGCCTGAAGAACTCCCTAAATCATTCATGGCGGTTCTTAACAGAGCTGGGAGCGAGGGGGACTGCAGAATAAATGTCTCAGAGGGCTGGGTTGTAGAGAAAATAAAGAGGATGGGGCTGAAAGCAGCCTGGGCCCACAGCGGAGCTGTCAGAGCCCGGCAAGGAAAGGCTGATGTGAGCAGCAAAGCCTGAAACAGGTGGGATCATGGAGAGCTGGGAAAACGAGTCTTGCCCAGCCAAAGCTGGCTCTTGTTTCTTCTTGAGCTCACAGGTTTGGCTGAGCTGCCCCAGCAATGTCTGGATGCTGATAAAGGATTGGATTTAAAGAATTTGATTTAAAGAATTTTGATTTAATCCCAGGGGGCTTCTGTTAGGAAAAAAATTAGCGCTACATCAAATCAGTGATGCTCATTTCAGGAGGAGGCAGAAAGGGGGAATAAAATCATGGCTGGAGAAAGGTGTGGGATGAGGGGATGGTGGTGAGCAGAGCCTGGCACGGGAGACTCCCCCTGGGAGTGCGTCCAGGTGCGTGTCCCATCCCAAAATCCATCGCCAAGCCACTGGGAGGGGGCTGGGAAGAGGAACCCGAGGATGGGAGAGGTGGCAGAGGAGCCCCTTGAGAGGCTCAGGGTCTGTGGCTGCTCGGAGGGAACATCACAGACCCCGGATGTTCGGATTTGGATGGGAAAGGACCTCAAAGCCCATCCAGGGCCACCCCAGCCATGGCAGGGACACCTCCACTGTCCCCAGTGACACCTCCCACTGTCCCCAGGGTCACCCCCACTGTCCCCAGGGTCACCCCCACTGTCCCAGGGTCACCCCCACTGTCCCAGGGTCACCCCCACTGTCCCCAGGGTCACCCCCACTGTCCCAGGGTCACCCCCACTGTCCCGGGGTCACCCCCACTGTCCCCAGTGTCACCTCCACTGTCCCCAGGGTCACCTCCACTGTCCCCAGGGTCACCCCCACTGTCCCAGGCTGCTCCAGCCCCAATGTCCAGCCTGGCCTTGGGCACTGCCAGGGATCCAGGGACAGCCACAGCTGCTCTGGGCACCTCTGCCAGGACCTGCCCACCCTCAGTGTGAGAAACTCCTCTCTTTATCTGACCCAGATGATTTAATAAATGATCTGGGGCTGCCTGCAGGACGTGCTGGGCTGGGAATCACCCAAAGGGGGTTTGGTCACAGGAGGGGACACCCCGGGGCCACCCCCGGCTCTGTCCTGGCAGAGGGCACCGGAGTGTCCTGGGGGTGCTGAGCGGTGACAGTGACACCGCAAAGCCACCGTGTCCTGTCACCCCTGTCCTCGCTGTCCTCGCTGTCCCTGAGCAGGGCCGGCTGAGCTGTCACACACAGGGGACACTGCCCTGCTAATTACCTTGATGAGGGCTAATTAGCGCTCTGGGATGGATGGCGAGGATGTGTGTCCTGGGAACAGCGGGAATGGGCACCAGGGAGAGGAGAGCAGCCGGAGCAGCGAGGATCGGCCTCCCCTCGGGCTGGGGCAGGAAAACGTGGAAGTTTTGGTGGATTTGGGATTTGGGAAGGCAAAGGGCCGGGGTGGCCTCAGTGACTGTCCCAGTTTGGGAGCTGTGGGAATGTCACTGGAGCGGTGGCACTGCCCCTGTGCTGCCCCTCGGGGACTGCCAGGAACAAACCCCAGAGGGAAATGGGGGAGCTCAGGGTGCCCGGGGTGAGTGGAGGGTGCTCCGGGTGAGCCTGGGGGATGCTCAGGGTGGGCGTGGAGGGTTCTTGGAGTGCTGAAGCTCATGGGAGCCCCAGGGAAACCCTGACGTGCTCGGAGTGGGAACAGCTCGGGTCAAGTGTCACACTGAGAGTCCTTGTCCCACCCACAGGCCCCAAACCATCTCTGGGGTGAATCCTCAGCAAGAACGAGAATTTCCACCTCAAAATGTGGGGGCAAGTCCCGGCCCAGCAGCACCCACGGCCTGGGCATGGGGTCCAGGCTCCAGATGCTCCCAGCAGCTTTTGGGGTCCCCTCCTTCCATGGGCAGTGCTGCTCCAGTCTCTGTCCCTGCCCCATCCCCTCCTCTATCGGGGGCTGCTGACCCCACTAATGACCCCATCCCCACTAATGACCCCAACCCCACTAATGACCCCAACCCCAGTAATGACCCCATCCCCACTAATGACCCCATCCCCACTAATGACCCCAACCCCACTAATGACCCCAACCCCACTAATGACCCCAACCCCACTAATGACCCCATCCCCATTAATGACCCCAACCCCACTAATGACCCCATCCCCACTAATGACCCCAACCCCACTAATGACCCCAACCCCACTAATGACCCCATCCCCACTAATGACCCCAACCCCACTGACGACCCCAACCCCCAC
>CM063630.1:2626704-2683734 GCA_032357785.1 Periparus ater
CCACGAGTGTCCCCTCCTGTCACTGTTATCCCCACGAGTGTCCCCTCCTGGCACTGTTATCACCACGAGTGTCCCCTCCTGGCACTGTCCCACCACGAGTGTCCCCTCCTGGCACTGTCCACCCACGAGTGTCCCCTCCTGGCACCGTCCCCATCACGAGTGTCCCCTCCTGGCACCGTCCTCCCCTCCTGGGATGGAGCTCGGTCTCCCCTGCCTCAGTTTCCCCGTGTAAATCCCTGCGGGCAGAGCGAGCGGGACGCGGTGCCCGCCCCCGGTAATTGATGGGATTTGCTGCAGAGAGAACTTTCGGGGCCGATCGATGAGCTCGTGAGTGTTTAATTAAGAGGGAGCCCTAAAACTCGTTCATTGATCAGCCGCGGGTTTATCTTAATTAGCAGCGGGAGGCATTTGCGTGGCAGAGCCGCCGGAGCCGGGAGCGTCCCCGAGCACCGGGAATTCCCGTTCCGGGAGCTGCACGGGCTGGGGAGGATGCTCTGAGCCCCACGGAACAGTTTTGGGGTGTCGGGTGAGGCTGGGAGGTCAGGGCTGCGGTCTCTGAAGGGCGGGGGGGTCCTGAAGGTCCCTCCCGGTGACATTGGACCCCCAAAGGGCCGGGATGATGCCCCGGGGGCTGGAGCAGAGCACTGAGCTGAGCCCCACAATCCCCGCGCAGGGGGCACCACTCACGGAGTGTCCCGCTGGAGATCGTGCCTCAGTTTCCCCAGCTGTGAAAGGCGTGGGGCTGGCCCTGGGACACCCCTGGGATGTCCTTGGGATGTCCTTGGGATGTCCCTGGGATGTCCCTGGGATGTCCCTGGGATGTCCCTGGGATGTCCTTGGGACGTCCCTGGGATGTTCTTGGGATGTCCTTGGGACGCTCTTGGGACACCCTGGGATGTCCTTGGGATGCCCTTGGGATGTTCTTGGGATGTCCCTGGGATGTTCTTGGGATGTTCTTGGGATGTCCTTGGGATGTCCCTGGGATGTCCTTGGGATGTCCCTGGGATGTTCTTGGGACACCCTTGGGACACCCCGGGATGTCCTTGGGACGCCCCAGGAATGTCCTTGGGATGTTCTTGGGATGCCCCCGGACACCCTTGGGATGTCCTTGGGATGTCCTTGGGACGCTCTTGGGACACCCTGGGATGTCCTTGGGACACCCCTGGGACACCCTTGGGACACCCTGCAATGTCCTTGGGGTGCCCTTGGGATGTCCTTGGGATGCCCCTGGGACACCCTTGGGACGCTCTTGGGACACCCCTGGATGTCCTTGGGATGTCCTTGGTGGCCAGTGAGAGCTGTGGAGCCGCAGCCGCGCTGCCCCTGTGCTGTCCCTGTCCATCTTCATCCCACCAGGATGGAACAAACCGAGCTCTGCTCTTCCCATGGAGGGAAAAGCTGGAATAACGCTGGACCTGCTGGGGTTTCCAGCAGAGCAATTCCCAATCCAGGGCAATTGGCAGCCTCTGCTCAGCCGTGGGGAAACGGGATCTTTATCCCCAATTTTGCCTCTTGAGGATGGAGAAGGGTTTGGCACAAGCAGGGCCGGCCCAGCTCCTCCTCCTCCAGGCCATCCCGGCTGGAATTCAGGAGCCACACGGGTGTGGTGCTTCACCCCAGCTCCATGGATGCCCTCAGAGGCTTCTCCCAGCCCCATCCCTCAGCTTGGAGCGTCCCTGGTACCCGAAACTCCCCGCAGCTCCCTGTGAGCAGCTCTGCCGACAGCCCCCAGATGGATGGGTGCCCATAAAAGCCCGAGCACGGCGCTCCCTGTGTCATTTATTATTTACATTCCTCAATTTAGGAGATTTACAGCCCGCCTGTGAGTGTTTCCCGAGGCTGTTTCCTCAGAGAGTTTAAACAGCAGGGAGCTGAATGAAGTCTCGGTGCAAACCCACGGATCCAGGGGCTGCTGCTCCGCGGATTTCCGTCACCTTCAATCGAAGTCGGGGTCCTGCTGCCACTGATCCAGCAGGTCCCACCCCAGGGACAGGGTGGGAGGTGGGAAATCGCGGTCCCAGGGTGGAGCTGGGCTAAAATCGGTGGGAATTGGAGCCCTGACAAAGGAAATTCCACGAGTACTTGGAGTTTTATGGCTGGGGAAACTGAGGCACGGCTGGTGGATTCACATCCTCGGGAAAAACCCAGGCAGGGACTTTCCCCACCTCATTAATTCCCCCGCTAATTAGGGGGGGATGCTGCCTGGGACCCCCATGGCTTCTCCCCTGACTCCAGATCCCTTTGGGAGCTGCTGGTGGATGGAGGGGGGATGCAAAGCCCTTTTTTCCTGTGGTTTTCAGGATAAACTCCCCCTTTCTCCGGCAGGAAATTGAGGAATGGGGCCGTGGGGAGGACGGGGTGCCCTGGAGCTCTCAGGGTGAATCTGGGGCACCTCAAAGAGCGACAGGACAGGGCTGAGTAAGACAAATGGGAAGAAATTCGGGGTTTCCAGCTGCTGCCGACCTGTCCCTGCCCCCTCAAGTTCCCTAAAACTTCCTTAAAATTCCCTTAAAAAAACACGGACTCATCCAAAATCCCCATTTTTTAACTTAAACCCTTCGCTGAATATTCCAGAGCCCCCACCTCGCCTTTGCTCGCCCTTTCCTCGGGGCTAATCCTGTAATTAAGAGTAATGGAGCCCGAGGCAGCAGCGAGCGGAGCCAGAGATCGGCGCTGGGATCAGGGCGGGATCCTGGCGGGGGATTTATCATGGATTACAGATGCTGATCCCCATGGATCCAGAGAGGATGGGCAGGAAATCAAAATCCGGGAGCTGGAGGCTTTTCCCTTCATACATCATCCGCCGGGATGGCCGAGCGATGGGGAAACTGAGGCACGGGGGGTGATGCGGGGTTACAGCTCCTCGCATTCCCCTTTTTGCTCCCGATGTCCCCGGTAACCCCTGTCCTGCCGGCGGCTGCATCTCACGGACATTCCAGCCCATTATTCCAGGGAATTCCCGGCATTTTCCAGCCGCGTTTTCCCCTCCCCTGCTCTGTTCCAGGTCGCGGCGCTGGAGAGGCAGATCTTTGATTTCCTGGGATACCAGTGGGCCCCCATCCTCGCCAACTTCCTGCACATCATGGCCGTGATTTTGGGGATTTTTGGGACGGTCCAGTACAGATCCAGATACCTCATGATGGTGGGTACCGCCCTGGGGGGCACGGGGGGCTCAGCCCGGGGACAGAGGAGCGGCGGCTGCTCCATCCCTGCAAGTGCCCAAGGCCGGGAGCGGCACCGTGGCAGGTTCAGGATGAACTCTAAGGTCCCTCCTGCCCCAAATCTGTGATTTTATGTTTCCACCAGCACCCCAAAGCTGTGGGTTTATTCCACGAGCACCCCAGAGCTGTGATTTTCTGATTCCACGAGTGCCCCAAAGCCGTGATTTTCTGATTCCATGAACACCCCAAATCCGTGATTTTATATTTCCACCAGCACCCCAAAGCTGTGGTTTTGTTTCCACAAGTGCCCCGAATCTGTGATTTTATATTTCCACCAGCACCCCAAAGCTGTGGCTTTGTTTCCATGAGCACCCCAAAGCTGTGATTTTATGATTCCATGAGCACCCCAAAGCTGTGATTTTATATTTCCACCAGCACCCCAAATCTGTGATTTTGTTTCCATGACCTCCCCAAATCTGTGATTTTGTTACCACGAATGCCCCAAATCTGTGATTTTACAATTCCACGAGCACCCCAGATCTGTGATTTTATATTTCCACCAGCACCCCAAAGCTGTGATTTTGTTTCCATGAGCACCCCAAATCTGTGATTTTATGTCTCCACGAGCCCCCCAAAGCCGTGATTTTGTGTTTCCATGGTCTCCATGCTCTGTCTCCTCTCGCAGTACGCCGTGTGGTTGGTGCTGTGGGTCGGCTGGAACGCCTTCATCATCTGCTTCTACCTGGAGGTCGGGCGCTTGTCACAGGTACCGCCCCCACCTTCCTCTCCTCCTCCTCCTCCTCCCTGCATCCTCCATCCCTCCATCCTCCATCCTCCATCCTCCTCTTCCTCCTCCCTGCATCCTCCATCCTCCTCTTCCTCCCTGCATCCTCCATCCCTCCATCCTCCATCCTCCATCCCTCCATCCTCCTCCATCCCTCCATCCTCCTCCTCCTCCCTGCATCCTCCATCTCTCCATCCCTCCATCCTCCATCCTTCCATCCCTCCATCCTCCTCCTCCTCCCTGCATCCTCCATCTCTCCATCCCTCCATCCTCCATCCCTCCATCCTCCTCCTCTTCCTCCTCCCTGCATCTTCCTCCTCCTCCCTGCATCCTCCATCCCTCCATCCCTCCATCCCTCCATCCCTCCATCCTCCTCCCTGCATCCTCCATCCCTCCATCCTCCATCCTCCATCCTCCATCTCTCCATTCTCCATCCTCCATCCCTCCATCCTCCCTGCATCCTCCATCACTGCATCCTCCATCCCTCCATCCCTCCATCCCTCCATCCTCCTCCTCCTCCCTGCATCCTCCATCCCTCCATCCTCTTCCATCCCTCCATCCTCCATCCTCCATCCTCCATCCTCCATCCTCCTCCTCCCTGCATCCTCCATCCCTCCATCTCTCCATCCTCCATCCCTCCATCCCTCCATCCTCCATCCTCCATCCCTCCATCCTCCATCCTCCATCCTCCTCTTCCTCCTCCCTGCATCCTCCATCCCTCCATCCTCCTCTTCCTCCCTGCATCCTCCATCCCTCCATCCCTCCATCCCTCCATCCCTCCATCCCTCCATCCTCCATCCCTCCATCCTCCTCCTCCTCCCCCCGCTGCCCCCCGAGCCCGTGGGTGACAGGAGCTCTGTGTCACCCCTCCTGTCACCCGGGCACCCCCCGCTGTCCCCAGCAGCAGCACGGGAGGGAATCCCACAGCCCGGAGCTGCTCCCTGGGGGTGATGGAGATCCCCTGCCCAGATCATGGGGAAATCTCTTTCATCATTCTCTTGGGAAGGCAGAATCAGAAAGGAATTATAAACATGACTCCACAGCCAGAGAAGTTAAGGAAGAAATACAAATGAAAGCACAAAGAAATACAAACGAAAGCGCAGTTTGAATAATTCAGATAAACTGGTCTGGTGTGCCAGAACACATTCTGTCCCCCAATAAAACTGAGACCCCTCTCCCCAGCCTTATAAAGAAAAGTCTGAAGGACCCCTGAGATAAAAATATGACTAAATAATAACTAAAAATGTGCAAAAGCAGCGATTTCTATAGGTCACACACCAATGTTACTGTATTAGTATGCTTATAAAGATTGGTTAGTGAAGGAATAGAATATTCAATGTATAGATTATATAAGTAATTGTAAAGGAGAGCTCGGCCTCTTTTTCTGGCTCTCTCACTTCTGTTTCTCTCTTTCTTCCTAAACTCGTGTATTTATATTTTACCCCCTTTTGTATTGCTCCCTCTGAGCCTGTTTGAGCTCTATCCGCGGGCTCTCAGCAGGGCTCTGAACCCTGAAATAAACTCCTGACACCTAACTCGGCTCTGGAGGTCTCTGCCCTGCCCCAGAGCATCTCTCACACCATTCCCTGTCCAACCCTCCTGCCGAGAGCCTGGCACCCACCGCCTGTGCCTCCTCCTCCTCCTCCTCCTCCTCCTCCTGCAGGACCGAGACTTCATCATGACCTTCAACACGTCCCTGCACCGCTCGTGGTGGATGGAGAACGGCCCTGGCTGCCTGGTGACGCCGGTGCTGAACTCGCAGCTGGCCCCCGAGGACCACCACGTTATCACGGTCAGCGGCTGCCTGCTGGACTATCAGTACATCGAGGTGCTGAGCAGCGCCACGCAGATCTTCCTGGCGGTGAGGGAGCCTCTCCCCTCGGGAGCGGGACCGGGGTCCGGCTGGAGGGGTCCCCATCGCACGTTTCTGTCACCCCAGGGGTGCTGCTCGCCCCGAAACTCGTCAGGTTGAGGGCTGGATGCTGCGGGGAGGGGGGAATCACTCCCAGGGAGGGATGTCCCCCCCGTGTCGGTGACTGTCACCCCCTGTGGGGGGGTGGCAGAGGAACAGAGCTGCAGGCAGAGCTCCCTAAAACAGAGCAACTGAGTCCCCAGAGGGGCTTCCAGCCCTGTGGGGGGCTCAGAATCCCCTGTGGGGTGCTCAGAATCCTCTGTGGGGGGCTCAGAACCCCTGTGGGGGGCTCAGAATCCCCTGTGGGGTGCCAGCCTTGGCCCCTCCCTTCTGCAGCTGAGTCCATCCAACCCTGCTGCACCCCAAACGGCACCGGGATGGGCTCTGGCTGCTCCCAGCCCCCCCAGTTCATTCCCAGTGCACCCCCAGTTCACTCCCAGTACCCCCAGTTCCCTCCCAGCATCCCCAGTTCCCTCCCAGTGCACCCCCAGTTCACTCACAGTGCAAGCCCAGTTCACTGCCAGCACCCCCAGTTCACTCCCAGTTCCTTCCCAGTACCCCAGCTCATTCCTAATGCCCTCAGTTCGCTCCCAGTTCGCTCCCAGTTCACTCCCAGCCCCCCCAGTTCTCTCCCAGTTCACTCCCAGCCCCCCCAGTTCTCTCCCAATTCCCTCCCAGTACCCCCAGTTCTCTCCCAGTCCCCCAGCCGTGTCCCCAGTGTCACCGTGCTCGCTGTGCTCCCCATGTCCCCATAACCAGCCTCTCCCTGCCCGCTGTTTCTCCCCAGCTCTTCGGCTTCGTCTACGCCTGCTACGTCAGCAAAGTGTTCCTGGAGGAGGAGGACAGCTGTGAGTGCCGGGGGGACAGGGACACGGTGACCCTGACTGTCCCGGGGGGCTCTGGGGGGGACAGGGGCACGGTGACCCCGGCTGTCCTGGGGGGCTCTGGGGGGGACAGGGGCACGGTGACCCCGGCTGTCCCGGGGGGCTCTGGGGGAGCAGTGCCTGGGTCCCAGGAAGCTGAAAAGATCCCTTTAGCTGGGTTTCCCCTCATTTTCCCATGCCTGGTGAGGCAGAGGTGCTGGAGTGTGATGGGGAACATCACCTGCCTCGGCCATTGACAGCTGCCCTTGACCCTAACCCTAAACCCTAACCCTAACCCTAAACCCTAATCCAAAACCCTAAACCCTAAACCTTAACCCTTAACCCTTAACCCTTAACCCTAAGCCATTAAACCTTAACCCTAAACCCTAACCGTAAATCCTAAACCTTAACCCTAAACCCTAACCCTAAACCTTATCCCTAACCCTAAACCCTAAATCTAAACCCTAAACCCCAAACCCTAAACCCTTAACCCTTAACCCTAAACCCTAACCATAACCTTAAACCTTAATCCTTAACCCTTAACACTTCACCCTTAACCTTTAACCCTAACCCTAAACCCTAAACCTTAACCCTTAACACTTAACCCTAAACCCTAACCCTAACTCCTAAACCTTAATCCTAACCCTAACCCTTAACCCCTAACCCCTAAACCCTAAGAGCCTCCCACTGCCAGGATTTCATCCCAAAACAGGAGGGAAACAGCGTTTTAGGAGAAGTGAGGGATAACTTTTATCCAACCTGTACATTTCCTGATCCGATCCCCGCGCACACCCTCGGGAAGCGGCCCCAATTAACAGGTGGCCGAGGCTGTGGCTGTCCAAGAGCATTAAAAGTTCATTTGCTGTTAATTGATTCCCACCAGCTGGCAGATCCCAGCAGGGCTGTGCCACAGCCGGAGAGACGCGCTCCTTGTGCGGGATCAGGGTTGGATCAGTGTTTGAATCAGCGTTGGGATCAGCATTGGGATCAGGGTTGGGATCAGTGTTGGGATCAGTGTTGGGATCAGGGTTGGGATCAGCGTTGGGATCAGGGTTGGATCAGTGTTGGGATCAGTGTTGGGATCAGTGTTGGGATCAGTGTTGGGATCAGTGCTGGGATCAGTGCTGGATCAGTGTTGGGATCAGGGTTGGAATCATTGTTGGGATCAGTGTTGGGATCAGGGTTGGGATCAGTGTTGGGATCAGGGTTGGGATCAGTGTTGGGATCAGGGTTGGGATCAGTGTTGGGATCAGTGTTGGGATCAGTGCTGGGATCAGGGTTGGGATCAGTGTTGGATCAGGGTTGGGATCAGCGTTGGGATCAGCGTTGGGATCAGTGTTGGGATCAGGGTTGGGATCAGTGTTGGGATCAGTGTTGGGATCAGTGTTGGGATCAGGGTTGGGATCAGGGTTGGGATCAGTGTTGGGATCAGGGTTGGGATCAGTGTTGGGATCAGTGCTGGGATCAGTGTTGGGATCAGTGTTGGATCAATGTTGGGATCAGTGTTGTATCAGTGTTGGGATCAGCGTTGGGATCAGGGTTGGGATCAGTGTTGGGATCAGTGTTGGGATCAGTGTTGGGATCAGCGTTGGGATCAGTGTTGGGATCAGTGCTGGGATCAGTGTTGGGATCAGTGCTGGGATCAGGGTTGTGATCAGCGTTGGGATCAGGGTTGGGATCAGTGCTGGGATCAGCATTGGGGATCAGTGTTGGGATCAGTGCTGGGATCAGTGTTGGGATCAGTGCTGGGATCAGGGTTGTGATCAGCGTTGGGATCAGTGTTGTATCAGCGTTGGGATCAGCACCGGGATCAGCACCGGGATCAGCATTGGGATCAGTGCTGGGATCAGGGTTGGGATCAGCGTTGGGATCAGCGTTGGATCAGTGTTGGGATCAGCGTTGAGATCAGTGTTTGAATCAGGACTGGGATCAGCGTTGGGATCAGTGTTGGGATCAGCGTTGGGATCAGTGTTGGGATCAGTGTTGGGATCAGTGTCGGGATCAGTGTTGGGATCAGCGTTGAGATCAGCATTGGGATCAGGGTTGGGATCAGCACTGGGATCAGTGTTGGATCAGGGTTGGGATCAGTACTGGGATCAGCATTGGGATCAGCATTGGGGATCTCCGTGCTGCCCTTCCCAGCTCACCCCTCTGCTCTCCCGCCTCTCCCCAGTTGATTTCATCGGCGGCTTTGACTCCTACGGGTACCAGGCCCCCCAGAAGACGTCGCACCTGCAGCTGCAGCCGCTCTACACGTGAGTGTGGGGGCTGCTGGGGGCTGCAGGACCCTCTGGGCGCTGCCAGCTCCCATCTGGGGCTGTGCAGCCTCAGCACAAACCCCGCGGAGCTCCGGGGAGGATCGTGCTGCTGTTCTGCTGGCTTGTGTTGGTTGTTTCCCCTGGCCGGTGCCCGGGGGAGCAGCAGCTCTCCAGACAAGCGCAGCCTCCTCCTCCTCCTCCCTCTCCGTTCCCCATCAAGCCCGGCTCGATAAACGCTCCAGCGAGATAAGGCCCGCAAATCTAAAGGGATTAACCTCGCTGCCAAAAATTCATTATCTTTTCAGCCTTGTATGCAAATTCAAGGGCAGGCGATGCCATCAGGGCTGGGAGGGGACAAATCCATCTGTGACAGTGCTGGGCCCTCCCTGGGGACACTGATGGGGGTGGAGGGGAGCACCCGTGGGTGCTGTGCCCCCCTGGGAGCCCCAGATGGGGACACGGATGGTGGCATCGGCACTTCCCGGTGCCAGCAGCCGCGTCCTGGGGGTTACTGAGCTGTTCTCCCCCCCGCCAGGGGTGTCCCATGGATGGGACAGGTCCCCTGTGTCCCTTCAGCCCTGCCTGGGTGGCACCACGGTGGGCAGAGGGACAGGGGACCCCATCCTGACCCCCGTGTCCTCCCCCCGGGGCACAGGGGGTGCCAGGGGGGCACTGGGGGATCAGCCCAGACATGTTCCCAATCCCAGCCATGTCCCCAGTCCCAGCCGTGTCCCCAATCCCAGCAGTGTCCCCAGTCCCAGCCATGTCCCCAATCCCAGCCGTGTCCCCCCAGTCCCAGCCGTGTGTCCCCAGTCCCAGAAGTGTCCCCCCAGTCCCAGCCATGTCCCCAGTCCCAGCCGTGTCCCCATGGGAGGGGACAGCAGCCCCGCTCCCCAGCCCGGCCCCAGCCGCTCTGTGACATTTTTGGGGGTGGCAGGAGAGCGGTGACCCCACGGGAGGTCCCTGTCCCCCCTGGCCGTGTGGGACTCTCCCGTTTCCCTGTTTTCCAGCTCCGGATAACCGGGATCCAGCGGCGCCAGGACCCCCGGAGCCCCCGCGGGCGCTGTCACCACCCCCGGTGCGCGGGGCCAGCACGGCGAGCCCGGTCCCCTCCTGCCTCCTGCCCCCGGAACATTCCAGAAACAGCGCCGGGAGCTGCTCCTCCATCCCCCGGAGCCCGCGGGGGCTGTGGCACCCCCGGCTCGGGGACACGGGGACACCGGGGAGGTGCCAGCGCTCACAGGACACCGCTGGCTTCTTCCTCCCGGCCTGGCTTTTCCTTGGAGCCCGGGACAGGGGACAGGGGACAGGGGACAGGCGGGCACCGGGAGCAGCTCCGTGGGGCTGGGACATTTTCCTGGAACTCTGCCCCTGCCTCCTGGAGCCGGGATTTTGCTCCCAGCAGGAATTTCCCAGCCCCTCCACACCCGAATGAAGCAGCATTGAGGGGGCTCGCTCGGGGATGCTCCGAGGAGCTGGATCCACCCATCAGCATCGCCTCGATCCCCGAATTTGGGGCCATGGGGGGGACACACAGGACCCCGAAATCCCCCTGCACCTTCCCCCCTCCCCGTTTTGGGGGCCTTTCTCCGACGCTGCCGAGGCGCAGCCCCTTCCCGGCTGTTGGAACGGACCTGATGAATGTTTTGGGTTGCTTTGGGATTTATTTTCAATCATCTCTTTGGGTTTTTATTTCATTTTGAAGTGCCTGAGTAGACTCTGGCTGAGCCGGGCCCCCCTCCCAAGGCTGACACCGTGCCTTCAGCACCGCTGGGACCCCCCAGGACCCCCCAAAACCTCGCCCAGGCCTGGGGGTTCCTCCCCCCGTCCCCCGTGGGGGGCTCGGTGCCAAATCCATCCGTCAGCTCCAGCGGCACAGGGACATCGGCACGAGGGGAAGGATTTTGGGAGGCGGCTCGGGCAGGGCTTTGCAGAAGGAAGATCAGCTGGCAAGGAAAAGCCTTGGAAGGAACTGGAAGGGGAAGAAAAAGGAGTTTCCAGAAGTGTCCAACCTCCCCGCAACCTCCTCGCTCCCCTTTCCGCGGGATGCGGCTCCTCCAGGATCCCGGGATGCGAAGCCCGGCCGCTCCCCTGGGAGCTGAGCATTCCCGATGGATTTCACCTCCAGGAGTTTCTGCTCCAGCGCCAGAGGAGTTTTTTACACCCTGGGACGGATTTTTGGCCCTTCCCAGCAGGGAGCCGTGGAAGCGCCACCTCCGGGAGCTGGGACGGGCTGAGCCTCCCGCCGCCCCCAGCCCTGCTGCCAACTCTACAGGCAATAATTTCTCCACCCTTTGCCCCTCTTTTTTTTCCAAGGAAAATCATGTTTATTTTCAGGCTGCCATCCCCCTCATCCTCCAGAACATTTCCCCATCCCCAAGCCCCAGGCCCAGCAGCATCTTTGGGGTTTATTTTCCTCTCCACTGACCTGGACAGGCAGACTCTGCCCTGCTCGCAGCCCTTCCCGAGCGCAGCCGGGAGCAGCAGGAAGAGCTCGCTGGAATTGCGGCTCCTGGGAAGATCCTCCCTCCCTTGGGCTCCGCAGGAGCCGGGCACGGCGCTCCGGGACCTTGGGTGTTTCTGTTCCGTTGGCTTGGTTTTCTATGAGCCCGTCTTTGTAACGTGAACCGAGGATTTCTTTTCTATTCTGTAATTATAAAAGTCAAAGGAAAGTTTCAGCGGGTGCTGTTCTGCTTCGGGGCTCCTCCCCTTCCCTGGGCCTTGGGGTGATTAAAGGTGGGGGTGGCTTTTTGGCATTATTTTTTTTTAAGTTTTTTTCTTTCTTTTTCCCTTCCTTAGCGCTGCCACCTCCCTCGTCAGGGCTCTGAAACCCCCGATGTCCCCAGCTTGTATCAGGGAATGGTTTGGGTGGGAAGGGATCCTAAAGCTCACAGCCCCTGTCCCCTCTCACAGCTCCTCGTCCCTGTCCCTGTCCCCTGTCCCTGTCCCATCCCTGTCCCTGTCCCTGTCCCTGTCCCATCCCTGCCCCTGTCCCCTCCCTGTCCCTGTCCCTGTCCCCTCCCTGTCCCATCCCCTGTCCCATCCCTGTCCCTGTCCCTGTCCCATCCCTGCCCCTGTCCCCTCCCTGTCCCTGTCCCCTCCCCTGTCCCCTCCCCTCCCCTGTCCCATCCCTGTCCCTGTCCCCGTCCCTATCCCTGTCCCTGTCCCCTCCCCTGTCCCTGTCCCCTCCCTGTCCCTGTCCCTTACCTGTCCCCTCCCCTGTCCCTGTCCCTGTCTCCTGTCCCTGTCCTTGTCCCTTGTCCCCTCCCCTGTCCCTGTCCCCTCTCACAGCTCCTCTCCCCTGTCCCTGTCCCCATCCCTTGTCCCTTGTCCCCTGTCCCTGTCCCATCCCTGCCCTTGTCCCTGTCCCTGTCCCATCCCTGTCCCTGTCCTGTCCCTGTCCCTGTCCCTGTCCCTGTCCCTGTCCTTGTCCCCTCCCTGTCCCCTCCCTGTCCCATCCCTGTCCTGTCCCTGTCCCTGTCCCTGTCCCTGTCCCTGTCCCTGTCCCTGTCCCTGTCCCTGTCCCCTCCCTGTCCCTGTCCCTGTGCCCTCCCCTGTCCCTGTCCCTGTCCCCTCCCTGCCCTGTCCCATCCCTGTCCCTGTCCCGGTCCCTATCCCTATCCCTGTCCCTGTCCCCTGTCCCTGTCCTTGTCCCTTGTCCCCTCCCCTGTCCCTGTTCCCTCTCACAGCTCCTCTCCCCTGTCCCTGTCCCCATCCCTTGTCCCTTGTCCCCTGTCCCTGTCCCTGTCCTGTCCCTGTCCCTGTCCCATCCCTGTCCCTGTCCTCTCCCTGTCCCTGTCCCTGTCCTCTCCCTGTCCCCTGTCCCTGTCCCATCCCTGTCCCTGTCCCATCCCTGTCCCTGTCCCCTCCCTGTCCCCTCCCTGTCCCTGTCCCTGTCCCTGTCCCATCCCTGTCCCCTGTCCCTGTCCCTGTCCCTGTCCCTGTCCCCGTCCCTGTCCCCTCCCTGTCCCCTCCCTGTCCTATCCCTGTCCCCTCCCTGTCCCATCTCTGTCCCTGTCCCCTCCCTGTCATTGCGGTGTCCCAGCAGCTCCGGGGCCGAGCCGAGGAGCCGCAGCCCGGCTGTAAACAGGAAGGGAGCAAGAAAAACGAGCTGATTTTCCTCATCCCCAAGAAACGGCCGAGGAGCAACAAAGGATGAATTTTCCGTCCCGCAGGCGCCGGACCCCGGCGAGTCACAGATGTTGAGGAGTAAAAAAGCCGCTTTCAGAGCCTCCAACAAAGGCATAGAGACGCTTTTGAGGGGCTCCGCGATGTGCGGAGGCAGCTGGGCGCTCCCAGGTGTGCCGGGATGCCCGGGGAGCACGGGGGGATGCGGGGGATGGAGCCGGGAGGAGTTTCCCTTCGCCCGGGGACGCGCTCGGGGTTTGGTGCTCCCCGAGCAAAGCTGGGATGGTTCTCCAGGGCTCCGGGGGGGATGTGACAACCCCAGGGACACCCCCCTAAAACCACATCACCCAAACTCCAGCCCTAGAGAGATCTTGTCCGTGCTCCAACCACCCCTGGTCCCCTCTGGAAGGTGACACAGGAGCTCACCCATGGATGTGACAACCCCAAGGACCCTGCTAAAACCACATCACCCTCAGCATGAGCCCAAAATCCAGCCCTAGAGAAATCCTCTCAGTGCTCCAGCCACCCCTGGTCCCTGCTGGAAGGGGACACATGGATTGGGTGCTCACCCATGGATGTGACAATGCCAAGGACACCCCACTAAGACCACATCACCACATGAACCCAAACTCCAGTCCTAGGGAAATGCTCCTCTCAGTGCTCCAACCATCCCTGGTCCCCTCTGGAAGGTGACACAGGAACTCACCCATGGATGTGACAATGCCAAGGACACCCCTAAAACCACATCACCCGTGACATGAGCCCAAAATCCAGCTCTAGAGAAATCCTCTCAGTGCTCCAGCCACCCCTGGTCCCTGCTGGAAGGGGACACATGGATTGGGTGCTCACCCATGGATGTGACAATGCCAAGGACACCCCACTAAGACCACATCACCACATGAACCCAAACTCCAGTCCTAGGGAAATGCTCCTCTCAGTGCTCCAACCATCCCTGGTCCCCTCTGGAAGGTGACACAGGAGTTCACCCATGGGTGTGACAACCCCAGGGACACCCCTAAAACCACATCACCCTCAGCATGAGCCCAAAATCCAGCCCTAGAGAAATCCTCTCAGTGTTCCAACCACCCCTGGTCCTCTCTGGAAGGTGACACAGGAGTTCACCCATGGATGTGACAACCCCAAGGACCCTGCTAAAAACACATCACCCAAACTCCAGCCCTAGAGAGATCCTGTCTGTGTTCCAACCACCCCTGGTCCCCGCTGGAAGGTGACACACATGGATTGGGCGCTCACCCATGGATGTGACAATGCCAAGGACACCCCTAAAACCACATCACCTAAAATCCAGCCCTGGAGAGATCCTGTCTGTGCTCCAACCACAAACCTTCTAAAACCTTCTAAAACCACATCACCCTTAACATGAACCCAAAATCCAGCCCTAGAGAGATCCTCCCAGTGTTCCAACCACCCCTGGTCCCCGCTGGAAGGTGACTCAGGAGCTCACCCATGGGTGTGACAATGCCAAGGACACCCCTAAAACCACATCACCCGTGACATGAGCCCAAAATCTGGCCCTCCAGCCCTAGAGAAATCCTGTCCATGCTCCAGCCACCCCTGGTCCCCTCTGGAAGGTGACACAGGAGCTCACCCATGGGTGTCACCCTGCCCTGGTGACACCTCCAGGCCTTTCCCTGCAGCCACAGGCACCAGCAGAGCTTTTCATTCCATGGAGCTCTATATATCTGTATAAAATGTATTTTATATCGTTTATTATAGCTTATTGTTTTGTAAATATGTATAGTATATAGTTTTATGGAGTTTTTATAGAGTTTATATAGTTTAATATATGAAAATATAAGTATAAATATAAGTATAAATATAAGTATAAATGTAAGTATAAATTTAAGTATTAATATAAATATAAGTGTATGTGTAGTATATAGTTTTATGTAGTTTTTATATAGTTTATATAGTTTCATATTTGAAAAGAGAAGTATAAATATAAATATAAATATAAATATAAATATAAATATAAATATAAATATATGTATAAATATATGTATAAATATATGTATAAATATATGTATAAATATATGTATAAATATAAGTTAAATATAAATAAATAAAATATAAATATAATTTATCTATGTAAATAAATATAAGTTTTATAAATAAAATATAAGATAAAGTAAATAGTAAAAAATAAAAAGTAAATATAAATGTAAATATAAGTATAAATATAAATTAAATATAATGTAATATATGAATGTAATATATGAATGTAATGTAAAAATATAAATATAAAATATATAAATGTAAATACATATATAAATAAAATATAAATATACATATACAGAGGCATATAAATATAAATATACATATAGATATATAAATACATAAATACATGAATGTAAATAAAAATATAATATAAAATATAAATACAAATAGATAAACATGTAAATATATAAATATAAATAAATATATAAATAAATATATAAATATATAAATATAAATATAAATAAATACATAAATATAAATATAAATATAAATACATGAATATAAATATAAATATAAAATATAAAAGATAAGAAATATATAAATATATAAATATAAATATAAATATAAATATAAATATAAATATAAATATAAATATAAATATAAATATAAATATAAATATAAATAAATATATAAATAAATATATATAAATATAAATATAAGTATATATAAATACAAATGTAAATACAAATATAAATAAATATATAAATAAATATATAAATAAATATATAAATTTAAATATAAATATAAATATAAATATAAATAAATTAAAAATAAAAATAAAAATAAAAATAAAAATAAAAATAAAAATAAAAATAAAAATATAAATATAAATATAAATATAAATATAAATATAAATAAATATATAAATATAAATATATAAATATAAATAAAAATAAAAATAAATTAAAAATAAAAATAAAAATAAAAATAAAAATAAAAATAAAAATAAAAATAAAAATATAAATATAAATATAAATATAAATATAAATATAAATATAAATATAAATATAAATATAAATATAAATATAAATATAAATATAAATATAAATATAAATATAGCTGTGTTCCCCTGGCCCATCACTCCCGGGATGAGCAGCCAGGATGCCCTCGCTGGAGCCCAGCCGTGCCCTGCCCGGGTCCTGCGCTGGATCCAGCCCCAAACCCGCGGGGTTTGTCCCGGCTTTGTCCCGGCTTTGTCCCGGCTTTGTCCCGGCTTTGTCCCGGCTTTGTCCCCGGTTTGTCCCGGGCAGGGCCGGGCCGGGCTGGATGGGGGTACCCGGGAGCTGGGGGAGCTCCGGGGCTCGGAGGCAGCGCTGGGGATGGGTTCAGTGCCCGGGGATTCCCGCAGGAATCTCCGGCTGCAGGGAAGGATCCCCTGCTCTGCTCCAGCCCAGCTCCCTGCTGGAGGTGATGGGAGAAAAGAGGAAGAGCGACTTTGGGTAAAGAGAGAGAGAGTGGAAGAACAAAGGGGAACGGATTTACACTGAGAGAGATCCAGATTAGATATTGGGAGGAAATTCCTCCCCGGGAGGGTGGGGAGGGGCTGGGCTGGAATTGCCAGAGCAGCTGTGGCTGTCCCTGGATCCCTGGCAGTGCCCAAGGCCAGGCTGGACATTGGGGCTGGAGCAGCCTGGGACAGTGGGGGTGACCCTGGGGACAGTGGGGGTGACCCTGGGGACAGTGGGGGTGACCCTGGGGACAGTGGGGGTGACCCTGGGACAGTGGGGGTGACCCTGGGGACAGTGGGGGTGACCCTGGGACAGTGGGGGTGACCCTGGGACAGTGGGGGTGACCCTGGGGACAGTGGGGGTGACCCTGGGACAGTGGGGGTGACCCTGGGGGTGACCCTGGGGACAGTGGGGGTGACTCTGGGGACAGTGGGAGGTGACCTTGGGACAGTGGGGGTGACCCTGGGACAGTGGAGGTGTCCCTGGGACAGAGGGAGGTGTCCCTGTGACATTGAGGGTGACCCTGGGGACATTGAGGGTGTCCCTGCCATGGCTGGGGTGGCCCTGGGTGGGCTTTGAGGTCCCTCCCAGCCCATTCCAGGATTCCATGATCCTGTCAGAGTGTCCCTCTCCCGTTCCCATTTCCCGAGGAAGGGCTGGGGGATGTGGAGGAGCAGCAGGGACGGGCAGAGGGAAATGTGTCCCCAGCAGAGCAATCAGGCCGTGGGGCTGAGAGGAGAAGTCATGCGGACAGGAGGGCAGGAGGCTTCCAGAGGGCTGAGTCACGGAATTGCCTGCTGAGAAAATCCAGCCTCCACGGCTTTAATGATAACAAACGAGCTGGAAATCTTCATCAGCCTCCCGCTTCGGAGCGTTAATGAGAGAATTGAGGAGAGGGAACGGGGTGGGGGATGAGCCCCAAAGAGGGGACCTCACCCACCCCTCCGAGGAGCTGCTGCCACCCCAGCCAAGGGCAGCATTTAGGGACAAGGTGGCACCAGTGTGTGGACAATGTCCCCAGGCAGCTTTTGCCTCCCTCCCCGATGGGGCAGCAGCCTCACAGGGGTCCCTGTGTCCCCCCAGCCCACCTGGGCCCGCAGGGGTGCCGCTGGGAGCATCCAGCCGGGATTTTGGGATCCCCTGAGCAGGGACAGGGCTCCAGCCGTGGCCATGGATCCTGCAGCTCCTTCCCAGCTGGATCTCAGCCCCCCTGGGATGAAGGTGCCACCACCAGATCTCTCCTGCCTGGAGCTGCTTTGGGAAGCCACAGGGATTTCCATCCCCCAGCTCCATCCCCTGGCCCTGGCAGTGCAGCTGCTCACCTGGCAACCCTCAGCATCCCTCCCCAGCATCCCTGCGGGGCTTGGCAGAGCTTCAAAGGGCTGCTGGAAAGGTGGGAATGGGAGCAGAGCTGTGACACGTCTGGGCAGCCAGCTCTGGGGGAAAACCCAGGTGGTTTCTAAACCAAACATGAAATTTCCTTTTTCCTGGTTTAGAGCTATGTCGGGTTTTTGTGTGGCTGCCGTTCCTGCAGGCTTCTCAACTCCACTCTCATTTTTAGTGTGGCAGGGGGGTGGCAGAGGGGAAATCCAATGACACTTGACCCCCTGTGCCTGCCAAAACCCAAAAACATCTGTCTACCAAACGTTTTCCTGAGCAAAACATTCCTTTCTGCCTGGGCCCTGGGGAAAACACCTTGACCCCACAGAGAGAGAAGTCCCGTGTATCTCTTATTATGGATCCCATAAATCCACCCTGGGTTTATCTCCACTTCTCCAGGGCATTTCTCACTGCCAGCCCCTGGCTGCCTCCTGCAGCGGCTCCGTGAGCTGGGACAAACCTGAGGAGGGACAGCAGAGACGTCACTGGGATCACAGAACCATTGATGGTTTGTGTTGGAAGGGACCTTAAAGATCACCTAAATCCAACCCATGGCAGGGTCACCTGTCCCAGGGACACCCCCACTGTCCCCAGGGTCACCCCCACTGTCCCCAGGGTCACCCCCACTGTCCCAGGGTCACCTCCCACTGTCCCAGGGTCACCCCCACTGTCCCAGGGTCACCTCCCACTGTCCCAGGGACACCCCCACTGTCCCCAGGGTCACCCCCACTGTCCCAGGGTCACCCCCACTGTCCCCAGGGTCACCCCCACTGTCCCAGGGTCACCCCCACTGTCCCAGGCTGCTCCAGCCCCAATGTCCAGCCTGGCCTTGGGCACTGCCAGGGATCCAGGGACAGCCACAGCTGCTCTGGCAATTCCAGCCCAGCCCCTCCCCACCCTCCCAGGGAACAATTCCTGCCCAAGATCCCACCCAAATCTCTCCTTTTCCAGTCTCAAGCCATTCCCTGGGTCCTGTCCCTCCAGGCCCTTGTTCATCTCTCTCCACTTTTCTTGTGGCTCCTTCAGGCACTGGAAGGTCACAGTTTGGTCACCCTGACATTTCTTTTCCAAGCTGAACAATCCCAGGTCTCCCAGCCTTTCCTCCCAGCAGAGCTGCTCCATCCCTCTGTCCATCCTGGTGTTTTCCCCTGGATTCTCTCCATCCTATGCTAGGAGCCCATTCCCCCGGGAAGCAGAGGCAGGCACTGGCACGGCAGCTTCCCTGGACACAAGGAGGGAACAGCGGGATCTGAGCACCCCCAGGACATTCCCAGAGCAGCTTTGTCCTTGCACTGGGGACTGGGGACTCCCTGCACGGCTCAGCACAGCCCTGAGCCCAGCTGGGGGGTGGGAGCTGCTTAAAAACTTTAATTTTGGGGGGCTCTATTCTCACGAGGAAAAGCAGCTCTGTGGCCAACACGAAACTCTCAGACCCCGCTGCTGCCAGGTGGCTCCACAGCCAGAATTCCCCGCAGCTTCCCATAACCACAACATTTCAGCAGCTGCTTTTAGACACTTGGCTGGGACTCCTTTAAAAAAAAAAACCACCACCCATCTGTTCTGGGTGCCTCAAGAGGAGCGTGGAGAGAAACCCGTGGGCGAAAGGTGTCGGTGGAGAGCAGGGCTTTATCTGATGGCTCAGAGCTGCTGCAGAGCCCAGGGACATTCCCTGCTGCCAGCTCAGGAAGCGTTTCCCTGAAGGTGACACTGGGAAGGTCCCTGATTTCAGGTGTCACAGCTGCCCAGCTCTGGCCACTGTGGCTGTCAGCTGTGGCTCACGGCGCCGGGGTTTGACGAAACGCTGCCCTGGTGATGCAAATCAATGATGCACTTGGCTTCTCCAGGGTTTCTTTGGTCAAGCCAGCACACCCTGAAAATATTCTGCATAAAGACCTCAGCAGTTTTTGGCTTGGTTCGGGAAAAATTGAGTCAGTGGATTTTTTAGATTTCTTTTTTCTGGTGGCCAAGGAAATGTTGGTGCTCTACACAGAGGGAGATCTCCTTTCCTTCGGTTTAGTTTTTAACTGCAGGCATCAAATTGTCACTGAAATAAAAGCCCTGGATGTCCCAAGGCTGGGGACAGCCAGGCCTCCCTGGGGCAGCACCGAAGCCACTTTTAGGAGCCCCCCAATGTGTTTTTCCCCAGGTGAACCCCCTGTCCCGTGCAGGTGTCTCCCTTGGGGAGCTGTGGGAAGCTCTGCTCCCAGCAGGATGAATCACGGCAGCAGAGCTGGGTTGGTTTGCTCCCAGACGCCTTCAAAGAGAAGGTTCTGTGGTGCTGGGCATGGTGCCACCAGGAACAGCATCTGGGCAGAGCAGGGAAGGCTCTGGGTTTGGGCAGTGGGTCAGGATGTGGAATTTTGAAGCTCAGTGAAGATCACCGTGGATTGAAGCTGTGGGGAACAGAGGGAGAAAAGCCCCTCCAGTGAGTCACTGGGAGGTGGGAGGACAGCAGGCACCTCCTGGAGGTCCCTTTTCCCTTTGCAGATGAAGATGTATCCCAGGATAACTCCTGTCAGGACTGGGCTGGGGTCAGCTGGGGCAGCTCCTGGTGGCCAATGGTGCGAGGAAGATCAGAAGGACATTTCCACCCCCAGAAGGTTTCTCCTGTGGAGGTGGAAGTTATTTCACTGCCTGCTCCTCTCACTCTGGCTCTGAAGTTTTTGGAGCAGCGTGTTCTCCCAGTGGGAGACTTTTCCATGGATGGCAACAAGCTGGGAGCTCGGGCAGAAGAGAGGATGGCAGCGGTGGGAGGCAGGAGAGGCTGTGGGAGGGATGGAAGTGCTGGAGATGAGACCCAAACTCCCCCTCAGCCTCACAGCCGCAGGACTTCTCCCGAAATCCAGCAAAATTCACCGGCAAATGAGGGTTTGAACCACTCACACTCCATCCCCAGCAGGACTCCTTCCCTCCCCCTCTCATTCCAGCGGCGTAACTGTAATTATCCCAGGTCTAATTAACAGAGAGCACGTTTCCAGTGTCAGCATCAGCCTGGGTGAGTGCTGAGCCCACCTGGCAGGGGGGCAGAGCTGGGGACAGCGCAGGGACAGGCAGCTGAGGGTGCTGAGGGTGGAGCTGGCAGGGACAGAGCCCAGCAGTGACCAGAGGACGTGCAGGGACACCACAGCCCTCTGTGCCTGGTGAGGACAGCGTGGGAAGAGCTGCTGTTCTCCCAGGATTTACAGCCCGAATCTCTGTCACCCAGGGGCCGTGGCTGGTGTCAGCCCAGGGATGGGTGGCACCACAGGGTGGTAATGCAGATTCTGCTGCTCCAGCTCCCACACGACACAGTTCCACCTTTCACATCGCCTCTCCCACACCGCTGGCGTTCTGGGGACACCGCATGGACCCCACAGAACCACGGAATCGTTCAGGTTGGAAAAGATCCTCTAAGATCATCCAAACATTAACCCAGCACTGCCACGTTCACCACTAAACCACGTCCTCAAATGCCACATTTACCTGTTTTTTGAACACTTTCGGGAGTCTCGGTTTCACCACCTGTGTCAATGCCTGATTTCCAAACTTTTCCTGATATCCAACTCCAACCTTGCTTGGCACAACCTGGGTTTATTTCCTCTCATGTTGTTCCCTGGAGCAGATCCCAAATCCCCCCGGCTGTCCCCTCCTGCCAGGGACTTGTGCAGAGCCAGAAATTCCCCCTGAGCCTCCTTTGCTCCAGCCTGAGCCCCTTCCCAGCTCCCTCAGGAATTCTCCAGCCCCTTCCCAGCTCCCTCAGGAATTCTCCAGCCCCTTCCCAGCTCCCTCAGGAATTCTCCAGCCCCTTCCCAGCTCCCTCAGGAATTCTCCAGCCCCTTCCCAGCTCCCTCAGCTGCTCCTCACAGGACTCCCTCTGCAGCCTCCTCCCCTCTCCAGGGAATTCAAGACACAGCAATGACCCAGAAGAGCTGTGTCCCCCTCTCGGCCACTCGTGTCTCGGCAGAGCCGAGCCCAGCAGAGCCGAGCCCAGCAGAGCCGAGCTTATCCCAGCAGGGCTTGGCCAGGTCACAGAAGCCGGGCTGCTGCTGGCCCAGGGCGCTGCTGTGTCTGTGCCAGGCTCGGTTCCAAGCCCAGGCTCGCAGGGAAAACCTTTGCTCGCTGTTTTACCTCGACCCTTGCCTGTCACGCCCGGCCTGGGGCGCTCAGCACCGAACCCTCCAAGCCGCGTTTCCCCATTTTGGGGGGTCGGGGGTCGTTCCTGCTGCCCCCCAAGGGAAGCGCACGCTGGAAGAGGTGGTGGAAACACCCATGAATCGCCCCGCCAGCCCATGGAGCGGGGAATGGATGCAAGGCACGGCTGAACCCAGCTTTGCACGTGTTTTAATGCCCGAGGACCCGCGCTTGAAGTGACTTCTTGTACCCTCGCAAGCCACAAAGGCTGCGGGAGCCGCCCGTGCTGCGGGCTCTGTGCCCCAGGGCCGGCCGGAGCCCCTGGAGACCGCGGCTGCTCCTCTCTCCTCGCAGGTGAGGGAGGGATGGAAGTGCTGGAGATGAGACCCAGCTCGGGCTCTCCCCTCCGGTTCCCCCGCCAAGGCGGAGAGAGAACATTCCATGAGCGCACCGAGCGCTCCATCCCCCCCAGGGCAGCGGGGCAGGAGGGCACGAAGGCGCTGCCCCGCTGCTGTCCCCTGAACATGGAGGAGCCAGGACAGAACTACCGCTCCCAGCGTCCAGCGCCGCCCGCCCTGCCCGGGCTCCGCCCGCCGGGGGCAGGGGATCCCCCCGGGCACATGGAGAGGGGGAGGCACCCGGGGGAACCACCCCAAAATTGTGTTTGGCTGTTGGTGGAGGGTGAGGAGGCGCCGCTGGGCGCCCCCGGGGCGGTTCTGGGGCGGGAGGGGCATCCCCGCTGCTGGGGGCTCGGTGTGCCAGGGCTGGGGGACTCCGGAGCAAAACTGGGGGGCTCAGGATGCCCGGGCTGGGGGGGGCTCGGGCGGAGAACACTCGGGGTGCCCAGCCTGGGGGGCTCAGGGTGTCCCCGCTGTGCGGGGGGCTCGGGCGGAGAACACTCGGGGTGCCCAGCGTGGGGGGCTCAGGATGCCCAGCCTGGGGGGCTCAGGGTGTCCCGGCTCGGTGTGCGCAAGCTGGGACCGCCAAGGCTGGGGGAGGTGGGGTGTCCAGCGGGGTGTCCAGCGGGGTTCAGGACGCCCGGTTTAGGGTAAATCAGGGTGCCCATGCCGGGGGGGCTCAGCCACATCCCCACATCCCCGGCCGGCCAGCGAGCGCTGCTGGCGGTGCCAGCGGCAGCGCGGGGCTGAACGCGGGGCTGAACGCGGGGCTAAACGCGGGGCTGAACGCGGGGCTGTGCCCGCACCCCCGGCCGGGGCAGGGGCTGGGAGGGCGCTGCGGGCTGACCGCGGCCGGGGCGGCGCGGCGGGGTCGGGGCACATCCCGGTCCGGCCCGTCCCTTCCAGTGCATCCCGTCCCTTCCCGCCCCGGTCCATCCAGCTCCATCCCGTCCCTTCCCTTCCCGCTCCATCCCGTCCCGTCCCGGTCCATTCCGCCTTGTCCCGCTCCATCCCGTGCCGCTCCATCCCGTTCCATCCCATCCCATCCCGCCCCGTCCCAATCCGGTCCATTCAGTCCCGGTCTATCCCGCTCCATCCCATCCCATCCCGTCCCGTTCCATCCCATCCCATCCCATCCCATCCCATCCCATCCCATCCCATCCCATCCCATCCCATCCCATCCCATCCCATCCCGTTCCATCTCGTCCCGTCCCGATCCGGTCTATCCAGTCCCGGTCTATCCCGCTGTATCCCATCCCATCCCGTCCCTTTCCTTCCCATCCCGTCCCATCCCGTTCCATCCCGCTCCATCCCGTCCCATCCCGTTCCATCCCATCCCGCTCCATCCCGTTCCATCCCGTCCCTTCCCTTCCCATCCCGTTCCATCCCGCTCCATCCCATCCCGTTCCATCCCTTCCCGCTCCATCCCGCTCCATCCCATCCCTTCCCGCTCCATCCCGCTCCATCCCATCCCTTCCCGCTCCATCCCGCTCCATCCCATCCCATCCCGCTCCATCCCGTTCCATCCCGTCCCTTCCCTTCCCATCCCGCCCCGTCCCGGTGGCGCTGGAGCGGCCTCGCCTTCCCGTGGTGCAGCGCGGCCGCGGCCCCGCCGCGCCGCCATGTTGTCGGAGTGAGCGGCCGGGGAGAGGCAGCGGCGAGCGGCCGGGGGGGGCCCGGCATCCGTCTGCATCCGAGCGCTCCGCCCGTGAGTAGCGGCCCGGGGCCGGCCCCGCCGCGCCGCGGACCCCCGCGGACCCGCCGGTGGGCGCATATTGGCGGGGGGCGCGGGAGGAGAGGCCCCAGGCCGCCCCGAAGGCGAGCGGCGGCGGGGGCGCTGCGCCGGCGCTCCCGCCCCGCTCCGTGTCGGGGCCGCGGCCTGGGCCCATTGTTAGCGGGGAGGGGGCGAGGAGAGACCCCCGGGCCCCGAGCGCGGCCCCGCGGGCGCTCCGGTAACGGGGCCGGGGGTTATTGTTGGGGGGGCGCGGGCCCATCCCGGCCCGCAGCCGCCTTGCCCCGGGCCCGGCCCCGCCGGCCGCTCTCCCTCGCTCCGTGGGGCTCCCCGTTCTCCCGGGGAGGCTCCCCCGGTTCCCCCGCACGGCTCTCACCCCGGGGGGCTCCCCCTGCTCCTCGGGGCTCCCTCCCGGGGGGCTCCATCGCTCCGGCCGAGGCCCCGCTTTGTTGCCCCCGGGGCTCCGGGGGGTGCTTGGCTTCCTTCCCCTCCGCTTCTGCGGGGGTCTCGGAGCTTCGGGGGGTCCCTGGGAGAGGAGAGGGTCGGGGCTGGCGGCGGGAGGGAGGGAAAAAAGCTCAGAATCCTTTTAGATGTGCTGGGTGACCCCGGGGGTTTTGTGTTTGGGGTTTTTTTTTCTCCCCCCCTTGTTTTTATCTCGTGCTCGCATAACAACAGCTTCGGCCCTTGTGAGCTGCAAAGTTGGAATTTTAAGAGCCTCTCGCCCCAACCTTAGAAATTCTCTGGGTTTTTTTTGTTGTTGTTGTTGTTGTTTGCTTTGGTCAATGTTTAATAACTTTGTTGGGAGCAGAGATTTTTACTAGGCAGATCATGAGTAAGGAATTTCCTTTCTGAGGAGGGATGGAGGTGGGGTAAGGGGGACCGTGGGTCCTTTTGGGGTTTTTAATGCTGGTTTGGAGAATGCCGTGGGTCAGGAATTGAGCGCTGCTTCTCCCCAGGATTCCAGGAAAACACAGGGATAACGTTAAAAGTTCTGCTAGGCCACACCGCTCCCAAACAATGGCTCTGCTTTCATTCCCACTGCAACTTCCCCCCAAAAAAATAAAATAAAATAAACCCACCCATCCCAAACTCCTCTGCTTTGGGGTGAAACTTTTTTGAAACGTTTTTATTTTGTAATAATCTGTGATTTTGAGGGGAACAGGGAATCGGAGCCGTGAGGATGTGGCTGTGGAGCAGGGCTCTGTGCGGATTAAATCTCCTTTATCCAGCGTTGTCACCACCGGTGCTTCAAACTCGCGGGGGAGATTCCTCGGAAGTTTTTTTTTTTGGTTGTTTGTGGAACGTCCCGTAATGGGAAGAATTGTGAGCACACGGAGCGGATCATTCCCGAGCCGAGTTCTCATCCAGGGAAAAGCAGAGCCGCCCTCCCTGAGCTCGGCACCGAAGCCTTTGTTTGCAAATCCGGCCTCCTGCCCACCTGGGAAAAGTTGATGCTCTATTTTTAGGAAGAGTTTGGGAATGAAAGAGGCTCGGGAGGCCCCAGCAGCTGCGGCTTTGCCGTGGAGGTGACAGCGAGCAGCTCTGAGTGACAGGATTCAGCTGTCCCGCTGTCCGGATCGCGAAATTCCCATAAAAACGCGGCTGGGAGCTGCCCCCGAGCCGAGCCGCCCGCAGCGCTCCCTCCTTCCCCTTCCCTCCCTTGCAAAATGTCTCCTGGGCCAAGTTCGCCTCTCGTGTTCGCAGCAGCAGAGGAAGCTCCTGGAGCAGCCTCCTCTTCATCCACTCCGCTTTTCTGGAGCCTCCCGATTTTCACCATAAACCCCTTGATTCAATTAATTGATTCAATTAATTGGCGGACGGAGGGACGCGCTGCCTTTTGAAGGAGCAAAGGCTGCGCCCGTGCAACTTTGTACCTTGTTTGGCGCTGGGAATGGGCTGGGCACGGGCTGGAGATACTGGGAATTTTTTTTGGTGGGGATTCATAGTATCTTCCTTTGTTTGGTTGTTTTTTTTTTTTACGGTCTGCCCTGAGATAACTTGTAACTTCCTTTCGAGGGGCCCGCTCAGATTTCATTGCTGCAGTTAATGCACACCTCGTTTTGATGATAAATTAAATTCTTACCATTAATTACTTAATTTTTTTTAGTTCTTTTTGCATAGAGGAGCTCGAGTGCTTCATGTGATGTTACTGAAAGATTTTGATACTGTTTGCTCAAAGGAAATTAGAGGAAAAACGCCATTAAACCGAATTGCAGTCTTAAAACCAGTCAAGATTTAGTCATATCGAGTTTCCAGTGTGTTTTTAACTATGTGGGGAAGGTGGTGATTTCCAGGCTCTGAAAGCTGGAGGAGTGAGTCCTGTTGGATGTCCGTGGTATTTAAGTTGTGAGTGTATAAAAAGCCCTGCGGAGTGGCCCTGGGGGCTGTGTGTGTGCAGCACCAAGTGATGTTGGAGGTGCAATTAAAATAATCTGATGTCTGCAGTTTTTCGAGTCATTTTCCTCCCAGTATTAACCTCCTGCTCCACTCCTGGGGCAAACCTGACAAAGTCTGGTCAAAGACAGGACTCAGATCTTTTGTTTTGGTCTCCCCACCGTTTGTAGGGTGTTTGTAGAAGTTGTTTGTAGTAGTTGAGTGTTGTTCAGGGCTACTACGAGGAGCAGGGAGGGAATAGAGGCTCTGCCAGGAGCTTCCCTCCACCACCCCAAATCCATCCTCAGAATTCTCTGTGGGGCTGCTTTTAGGTACCTTAAATCATAAACTATCAATCTTTTTAATAAAGATGAATTCAGACTATCCCATGCCTTTAAAAAGGAGTTGGGCTTGTTGTGTGAGCATTACATAACGGGGAAAACACTGCTGTTCACACCTGTAGTGTCCTTACTGCTCTGATAGTCCTGCCTTAAAATAACAAACAAACTTCTGTGGTTTTGTGCTGCTGGAACGTTATCAAAATATTTGGGGGGTAGGAAGTTCGTGAGTTGCTGTCATCTTCATCTGTAGGTTTGCAGGTATGCAAACCATGTGGGGTATTTCATTTTTTGGGGTGTTTTATTGGGGTGTTGTGGGTACTGAAATGAGTTGGAGTTGTGCAGTTTTGCCCCGGTGCCGTGGACAGCAGGACCAGCAGTGCTGGTCTGGAAAGTTCTGCCGAGATCCCAGGTTTGCTGCTCCTTCTCCAGGGAATTCCATAAAGGATGTCCATGGGTTTTTCTGGTTCCTGGGCACAGTTTGTGAGTTAGCAGCGAGAGTGCACGCTGTGCTTGGGGCTCCATCAGCTGTACAGGCAGAAATCCAGGATTTGAAGTTTGCATTGAGAAAAAAACCCAAAACCCCAAAACCAAACCAAACTGTTCCTTTGCATGACTGAAGGAATACTTTGGGATACTTTGGGATACTGTGGGATACTTTGGGATACTTTGGGATACTGTGGGATACAGGGGGCCTTGAGTGTTCCTGCGGGAGTGGGACCCAGCCTCTTTTGCCTGCCTTGGACGGGCACAGCAGGTCCTGGTGTCGCTGCCTTCCATGGGTTTTTTGGGGGCTGTTTCCCAGTCAGTGTGTTGTCCCTCGCAGAAATTGCCATTCTGCTGGTGTTTCACAGGTATCCTGTGCATCCTGCTAGCCCCTTGGAGCACGGAATGTGACATTTCTGAGCGTTCCCAGTGCCCTGGTGGCTGCTGGGTTCTCAGAGCCAGCGAGTGTTGGAGCCCCGTTTGCCACAGCGGTGTTGCCCTGGCAGTCACAAGATGGGTGTGTTATTTAACACTCAGAGCCGCAGCTGGGAGGATTTCATGTCTCTTTCCCTTGTCTTTCCCCCGTGTCCCCCCTGCAGGTGTTGGTGGAATGAGCGTAGCGTGCGTTTTGAAGAGAAAAGCAGTTCTGTGGCAGGACTCGTTCAGCCCCCACCTGAAGCAGCACGCTCAAGACACAGCCAGCCCCACCATGCCTGTGGTACTGACATCTGGCACAGGCTCGCAGGCTCAGCCCCAGCCAGCTGCAAACCAGGCCCTTGCAGCAGGGACACACTCCAGCCCCGTGCCAGGATCCATAGGAGTGGCGGGGCGCTCCCAGGACGACGCCATGGTGGATTATTTCTTCCAGAGGCAGCACGGGGAGCAGCTCGGGGGAGGAGGCAGCGGCGGCGGCGGCTACAACAACAGCAAACACCGCTGGCCCACCGGGGACAACATCCACGCAGAGCATCAGGTAGAAAAGCACTCCCAGCTCTCCCGAGTCAGCCCTGCAGGCTTCTCCCAGACGCTTTTCACGGTGCTCTTGTAAAGCTGGAGCTGGTTCTGGTGGAGTTGGAGTGGCAACAGTGGTGCTGTTTGTTCTCTCTTCTTAGGGTGGCGGTGCCCTGGTAGCTCTGAGCTGGAAGGTTTCTGCTCTTGAGGGTGTTGAAATCCCAAATCCCATCCACTCCCTGTGACAGTCCAATGCATGTTTACAAAATTCAGCTCTCCCTTTATTGATTTTTTTTTTTTAATCTGATGTGTGAACCAGCATAGCTGTGACTGCTGCTGCTGCTGCTGCTCTTCAAATGTGTTGCTGTAGTTAAATAATTCTTATGTAATGGTATTACAAAACTGCCAATGCATGTAGGTTGGGCTTTTACCATTCCCAATATTGGAAAACACAGGAGTGGAAGTTGCTGGTGGTACGTTTGAGTGGGTTTCTTTGCTTTGGGGCTGGGTTTTTATGGTTCTCACATAGAGGGGAAGGTGGTGATGGTGTGTGTAGCTGAAGTGAGAAGAGCAGCCTCAAGAGTGTCACCAAGCAGTGGTTTTAGGAAGTTCTTCGAGGCACTCAGAGTCTCTAGAGGGGTGGTGGGCCAGGCTGTTTACTCGAAGTCCTTTCAGCAGTTGCATTGTCACTGGTGCTGCAGTTAAACGAGAGGCTGACTCACCCCACTCTGTCTGACCTGGAGCTCACTCATCAAAGACACACGAGTGCTTCCTCTCCGAGGCAGCAGAACACGAGTGTAAGCACATTTGAGAGCAGAATGATCCCCACAAATATTGCCAGGGCAGCAGACACAAAGCTTTTGCAGCCCTTCCGAGCATCTCCTGCCTCCAGTTTCTGGAATCAAAGCGACCGAGCGCTGGCTCCTCTGCTGTGCCTCCCCAGGGGATGTATTGCCAACCAGACCATTTAAAAGCAAACATTGCAGGGAATTCTGCAGCCTCACCGAAGGCAGTGTGTACATCAACAAAGAAATAAACCCAAGTGCCCTGTTAATTTGTTCTGGAAGAAAAATCACATAAAATACTGCAGTATGAGCTAAGGAGCTAGAGAAATATTGTTGTTTTTCCCTTATGGAGAAATGTAGTATTTAGGTATCACTTGAGAAGAAATTACTGTGTTGAAACAGATGTCATTTTTCTGTTTATTACCCGAGTTTTCAGTCACTAAGTGTAAAACTTGCTTCAAGAGGCATCAGTGCCAGAGATCTTAATGTTTTAAGTTGTGAAAGAAACAATCAGCAAGAATTTCTTCTTGCAGACTTGTAGGTTTTCCAAATCAAAGCCACCACAGAGTCTTGGGGTGGAGATGTCTGGGCAGGGCCTGCTATTGTTTGGGCATTTTGTGGCAAGATGACTTCATGAATTCAAATGATGTCATAAATTCTCAATCCTCTTTTTCTCCAGCTCACACTTTCATCCTCCTTTCACTGCAAATCCCTGGAAGCAAAGACAACAAAATTCACTGGAGATAAGGGGGGTGGAGACAGGGCACTCCAAGCTCACAGTCATTAAAAACTCTGCTAAAAACTTTCATTTATTTATTTAATAAATGGAAGACTTAAACTTTCACTCAGACAAAAGAATCCTGCCTGTTCCAGAGGCTTGCCCTGTTGTCAGCAGAAGTGTTGCTCAGCTTGATTTTCTTCAGTAACTTGTGCAATGAAATGATCCTAATAAATAAACCACTTAATGAAGGGAAAGCTCATTAACTTCTGCTAGTTTAAATGATCTTTTCAAATGCAGCTCCTGCATGGTGTGGTGGCAGGACAGGGGTGAGGAGGTTGTGTGGCCAGATCACACCTCCAGGATGGAGCTCAGAGATGATTCTGTGTGCTGCTCTCTGTTTCCCCTGAGAGTTCTGCGAGCTGAGGCTCAGGAAATAACCCAGCAGAGCAGAATTAACATTGGGGTTTTTATCTCTTCTGCTTCCTGCTGCCTTGTACTCTGTGATAAATGTGCTACAGCCGTAGTTCCAATGTTTTTTGCATTCAGTGCTCATCTCTAGAGCAATCTTTGTGTCTAATTTCTCCCAAGTCAGCTCTGAGGTGGGGCACTAACCCTGTTCCCTGTCTCTTTTGATACCGGCTGCTCCAGTGATTGATGGGCATTTTAGCAGAGTTTTATCACTTTTATCAGAGTTTGGTGCTCCTGCCCTCTTTTTCCATGGTTCTCTGCTTGCCTCAGGGTTTTACTCCTGGGGAGCAGAGTGCAGGATGTGTAATCCTAACACTGCCCTTCTTTTTGACTTGTTGGCCCCCTCCACATCTGCTTCTTAAATTATAAATTCCTTGGAGCAGGAACAAATCTCACACATGCAAAATGATTTCATTCAGTTTGGGTTTAGCTGGGTTTAGAATTGAATTTGGCCTGCAAAAACAGAAGTGGAAGGAAGTGCTGGGACATGCAGGGTGGGAGGGAATCATTAGGGATGTCTCCCAGCTCTCAGTTTCTTATGGATGCACTTTTGTTACTGCACTTTTCATTTTAGACTTTCAAAGATCGTTCAGCCTTGAAGACTGGTTGGGAAACTCAGTAGCTAAAAGATAATGGGAAGTCAGAAAAAAAATAATTATAGGCTAATATAGGTTAATGTCTGCCTAGAGCATGGGAGGTCGTAATTAAAGGTAGAAGGATTTTAATTGTTGAATCCCAGATTGTTTTTGTTGGGTGTGTAGACAGACATGTGTCTGTTGGTGATAACACTGTGGTGGCTTTTACCAAATGATGGCATTTGATGGTGGCATTAAACAGCCAGGAGTGCTGCAGGAGCCTGGCTTTTCCATGGATTTCATTGTGCTGTTCCTCCTGGTCACTTTTCCTACTGGCAGCTCTGGGAATTGAGCTGAGAGTGGCTTTAGCAGGGATGACCTGAGGAAAAGTTTCTCCCAATGAAGAAAGGAGAGAGGCTCCTTCCTGGTGGTGTCCTCCTGTGAGCAGCAGGAAAATGTCTGTTTGTGTTTTGCTTAGAAACTTTCTTGTCCTGTTGCATTTTCCCCTCCTCCTCTGGAAGGTGTGTGTGGGTTTTGATATAAAATTAAGCAATTAAAGATGTCCCTGTAATTTCAGAGATTTGGGTATCAAAGCTTCACCATCCCCACAAAAAGCTTGTGCTGTAAGGTCTCCTTTGTCCCTGCAGACACTGAAGTGGTGCTGGAATCAGATTTTTGATTTCCTGACTCGGTCTCTCAGATCTCCTGAACAAAATCCCAGGTGTTTGCAGCTCCTCATCCTTAATCACCAAACTTCCATGGAGGACACTTAACTGCAAATTTTTCTCTTTTTACCCACAAAAAGCAGCAGGATGAGGTTGAGTGTCAGGGTCCCCGGTAATTTTAATATTTGAGTGTTTAGGCTGTCTGATTGCTGTTGGGCAGAGAGTTACCCTGGCTGCAGTGGAGTGTTTGTGTGCTGTTTATCCAGGAAAAAAACCTGGATAGGGATCAGGACATCCCGTAGGGAGGGGATGGGATGGGTCCAGGTGAGGAATGGCCCGGGCTGGATCTGCCTTGGGTATGAAAGGTTGCACAGATCTCCTCACAAACCCAAACAGCCTCTGCTGCTCCTGGGGGGAGTGAAAAGACACTCGGGATATTCAGCTGGGACAGGTTATCAACACTGAGCAGGTTTTGAGGAAAATTGGCCGGGTTTTCTTGGCTGGGGTCTCCCGTGGCTCGTGCGTGCGTGTGCTTGAAGCGCAGAGAAGGGAGAGTTGTGTGCTGGTGGTCCCTCTGGAATTGCAGGCAGTGGATATACTTAGACTGTCTGAATTGCACTTGGGTAGTGTGGGAGTTGCTTGGTAGAAGCAAATGATTTTAGGCATTTGCTTTCTCTCAGAGCATGTTTAATTAATAATTGGAGACAATAGAACTCTGCAGGGATGGTCTTGTTGAATGTGGGGAATTTTTCACATGGTGTTGGTGAAGAATAGTGAGCACAACAGGGCTGGGACTGGGGTTTCTGCTCAGTTCTGCCTTTTGGCAGCGTGAGCGTGCGGGTTGTTCGCTGGGAGCTGGGATGCAGGCGGAGGCAGAGGTAATTCTGGCAGCCACCCTCGGAGCACAGCTCCTGCAGCCACGCTGCTTCCTGCCCTGCGAGCAGCTGGGGCTGGCCACAGCTCACAGGCTTGAGTGCTGCTGCCCAGGGCCTGCTTGAGACTTGTGATCCTCTGAAAAGGTCCTGGGAGCAAAGGCAGCCCTGGTGGTTGTTCTTCCAAAGTGAAATCCTGTTTAAGTGATGCTTAATTCCCTAGGACAGAGAGTTTGTCCCATCCCTGGGAGTGCCCAAGGCCAGGCTGGACAGGGCTTGGAGCAGCCTGGGACAGTGCAAGGTGTCCCTGGAACGAGCTGGGATTTGTGGTCTCTTCCAACCCAAACCATTCCATGATTTCTGTGGGAATGTGCTCCCAGTGTGTTGTCAGTGCTGGAGCGAGTCCCTTGTCACACAAACCATGGGACAGCACCTGTGGCTCAGCTCCTGAAGGTGATTTCTGGCCTTGTGTCATTAAACCTGTTGAGTTTTCATGGGAACTTCCTTGTGTCCCACTGAACTGCTCAGGGCTTTCCTTTCCCTGACACTGGAAAAAAGGGCTGTGCTAATTTGATACCCAGGGAATTTGAAACACAATTCCTTGCTGAAATGAAATGTCTGGTTTAGCTGATCTGTTTCACAGAGATTTCTCCATAGTGGAGGGGTGGCCTGGGAGGGGAACTGGAACATTTAATTTGGTTTTCTGCTTTGTGTTGCCCCCTGAAAATGTCTCGTGAGGTAGAAGGAGCACGAGTAGATTGGCTTAGTTGGATATTTCAGGCTGGAAAATCCTTGTGATATACAGGGGAGAGAAAACACACTGAAATATTCAGAAAGTTACTCTGAGACTCTTTTCCTCCAAATCCATGGATTTTACTGTTCCTGATGGGCAGCTGCAATAAGATTGTCCAGTTGGGATTGCCCTGGTGTGCTGCTGTTGGGATTTCTCTGTGCTTGTTGCTGTTCTGCTCTGCTTCCTTGTCATGGTGCTTGCTCAGGAGGAGCAAAACCACTTTCACAATCCTGAACTGACAAATTCCAGTGCTTCCAGAAGACTCCAGGTATTTCAGTGGGTCTCTTGCACGAGTGTGCTTTGAAAAGGTGTTGATTACAGAACTCATCCTGCTTGTTTCTTGTTCCCCTCTCCCTATCTTTGCTCTCCCCTCAGCAGCTCTTTTAATGTTTGCTGAGATGCTGTGACCTCCTCGTGTTTCTGCAGAGCAGGCTGTGATCCTGGGGGCATTGCTGTAAAAATGGGTGAAGCTTTCCAGGGGAGCTGAGCCCCACAATCCATCCCCAGTCACCTGTTCCTCACAGCTGCCACAAATTCCAGCTGCTGACCAGAAATCTCCTGGATGAAGAGCTGCTGCAGGCCATTGTGATGATGAAGATCTGCTGCAGAGCATTGTCTGTGGCTTGCCTGGCTCTGAGAACTCCTCTCAGGTGTACCAGGGGTGATTTCCAGGGGTGATTTCCAGCCCCATTTCCCCAGTGCTGATGTCAGGCTGAACAAACTCTCCTTTGTGTGGCTGCCATGTGATGCTGCTCCCTCCTCTGGGCTCTCCTGTTACTCCTGCCTTTGTCAGGGAGAACTTCTGTTCCAGGGCAGTTGTTTTTATTGGGAACATCTGGCCGTGGTTCTTGCCCTGCTCAGACTTTGATTCTGGGGTGAAACTCAACTGTTGATAAACCCTCAGCGAGTCCACTCTCCTCTGTTCTGACAGAGGGGCCTTGGCACTGCAATTAAACATTGCTGAGTCCCATTTCCACCTCTTTTTCCCTCAGAATTGAAGCCTGGGAAGGTCAGAGTGGCAGTGAAAGGAAAAGCCCCTCCCAAGGTCAGATGATAGCATGGCCCCAAGCTCTGGTGCAAGCCCAGAGATCCAGGCACACACCTGGGATGCAGAGGATGCTTTTCCCAAGGCATTGCCTGCTCCAGCAGGACACAATTACACTTCTTTCTTCCCTAATCCTGTATTTCTGAATCCTGCACCCCAATATATGCCTGAGACGTGGCAGGGTAACCTAAATTCCACGTTAATGAAGCGCTTCCCTGGGTGGATAAAATGGGAAGAAAAACATAATTAGCTAAGGAAGGAGAGCCCCTGTGCAAGGCTGCCTCTGCTGCAGTTATTTCTGTCCCCTGAATCATTAATCAGCCTGGCCCCGTGCCAGGGAAGGCATTAGCCAATCTGCAATTTCAATGGCTTTTTGCTTCCAGTGCTAATGGTAGTAGCAATTCTAACCATGAATCCTTTACTACAAAAATAGTAGTTAAACCACCTAATCCCACCTAATACTTGTGACTTCACATTCTTTCTTTACCCACTATTGTTATGGGAGAAGGCTAAAAATAGGGCAGTAATCAGTTGATGGAACAAAATATTTTAACCCTGGCTCTGGTTGTCAGTGGCAAACCTGTTGTAGAGCGAGTGATGCTTTCCTTGCTGGCAGCTGGGGGATGCATTTCCCCTCTCCTGGATGCTGGAAATGTGGCTGAATGCACTCAGAGCTGGGATTTTGTTTTTGAAATAACCTCCTGTGTGAGCTGTTCAAACAAGACAAAGTCAAGCAGCCTCCCCCAGCTGGAGGAGGATTTGTTTCCAGCTGAAATTTGTAAACCTTTAGTTCATTTTAAGGAGCTTTAGCAATTGTGAGTGTAGAAATCAAAGCATTCAGCTGTAGTTTTTGGTTTTCTCCTCTCCATTCTAAGGGTATTTCTTGATTTTGCTGGTTTTTGTTCTTCCTGTCTCAATTCTGGTGTTCTTGTAGAATTGTTGGCTTTTTTTGAGGGGTGTTTTACTAGAGAGGTGTTTGGTTGGAGTTTTTTGTTGCTTTTTTAATTGCAGATTGAGCAAGACTTAAAATACTGAGGCCAAATGGATGGAAATGTTACATTCACACTTGCAGAGTGCACAGGAGTTAAAAAGAAATATTCAAGGAATCATCACACTTTGAGGTGCTCTGGGTAAGCACCTGGAATGTTCAAACAGAGAAAATTTGGAATGTCTCATCTTGTCACAAACAAAAGAAATGCTGTTGGATCTTCCAGTCAGGCTGGAAAGAGATTGGAGCACTTTGGGCAGTGGAAGGGGTGGAATGTGATGGGCTTTAAGGTCCTTTCCACCTCAAATCCATCAGGAATTGTGGGATTTTAGAGCTCAGAAATCAGGACGTTTATTTCTCCGGAGGAATACACCGAAATTATCATTTCCCACATTTCTCTGCAGCAGTGGAGGAGCAAAACAAGAGATTCCCCAGCAGGGTGGGACCCCCAGGCCTGGGCAGGAAATCCTGGGGGGCTGCTCAGGGCTCCAAGAGCTCTGCCAGCAGCAGGAGGGAGCCCTTGGCATGGCTTGGTGGTCCCAGCATTCATCCCTTGGCACGCTCCTGTGGCCAGGAGGAGCTGGGGGTGCTTGGCCCAGAGTGCCAGAGCTCATGGAAGTGTCTGTGGCATTCCCTGGAGTTGCTTTGCAGGGTTTGAGGGCAGCACTGGGCCCTCAAAGGAATATTGAAATGATCCATTTGGATGCTCCAGCTTCAGGAATTCCTGGCTTTGCAGGGCCCATCCTGCCTGGGTGGGAGCAGATCCCAGGGCCGGAGGGGGAACTGGAGGAGAACAAACGTGTTCTCCCCCAGTTTGAGGAGAGGATCTCTCTTCCAGTGTGAGGAAGATGGATCCTGGGCTCAGGAAGGGCTGGGAAAAGGGGCCACGTGGAGAGCTGGGGCTGGCAGAGCTTTGCTGTGGTTCCCCTCGAGCTCCATTGGATAAATAGAAACCAAACTGATAATTTCAACCTCCCTCAGTCACTGTTACCCCAGCAAACACAGGGATTTGATCTATTTAATGTTCAACATCAAGAAATAAAAAACCATAAATCTGGCTTCATGGTGCACTTTTAGAGACAGTTTAGATCATCACTAGAATATTTCTTAGCTCAAATATCTATTAGCAAATATTTTTTTTAGATTCTTTTCCTCCAAAGGAATTTTCTATTATTTTTTTTTTCTCCTGTATGCCTATTTGTTTTATTTCTTTGTTTAATTCCACTTGCCTTTTGCTTCCTGGGAAACAGCTCTTGTGTGAGGAGGAACTAAAGAATCCTTTGGGGTTGAGAGTGAAATTTAGCCTTGGATAGTTTGGCTGCCTGTCTGCCCAGGTGAATGTAAATTCTACATAAATGAGGATTCCTTAATATATAAAAAAGTGGTGTACAATCCCCCTGGGATGCCTGAAATGTGATACAGCCCTGCACTTGGAATTTATATGTAAAGGTCATTTTAGCAACCATATTTGCTTAATATAAGGTGCAGTATTAACACAGATTGTTGACATTAATATTTACCTAAAATTACAATTCACTGCTTTGCCGGTTGCTGTCAGGGCACAAAAACCCCCTTGGATTATTCTAGAATAAAAAACAGGTCCTGGAAATGTGCAAGGTAAATTCCCTTGTTGTTCTCATGCTAATTTGTTGGGTCTTCAGCTCCCTGTTAGTAATCAGAAGGACAGTTTGGGGCCCTGGCTGCTGTTAATGGAGCTGAGTGCAGAATCCCTTTTGACAAGTTCCATTCCCCCCGGGCCTGGCTGGGATAAATCAGCAGAGTCTGCAGCACCAGCAGTGCCCTGGCTCCGGCCAGGAGCTGCCTTTGGGGAATCCTGGAGCTCTGGGGTTTCATGGGATCTCAGCTGGTTCGGTTCTGATAGTCCAGGGCCACCCCAGCCATGGCAGGGACACCTCCTGCTGTCCCCAGAGTCACCCCCACTGTCCCCAGGGTCACCCCCACTGTCCCCAGGGTCACCCCCACTGTCCCAGGGTCACCCCCACTGTCCCCAGGGTCACCCCCACTGTCCCCAGGGTCACCCCCACTGTCCCCAGGGTCACCCCCACTGTCCCCAGGGTCACCCCCACTGTCCCCAGGGTCACCCCCACTGTCCCCAGGGTCACCCCCACTGTCCCCAGGGTCACCCCCACTGTCCCAGGCTGCTCCAGCCCCAATGTCCAGCCTGGCCTTGGGCACTGCCAGGGATCCAGGGACAGCCACAGCTGCTCTGGGCAATTCCAGCCCAGCCCCTCCCCACCCTCCCAGGGAACAATTCCTGCCCAAGATCCCACCCAAATCTCCCCTTTGCCAATCTCAAGCCATTCCCTGGGTCCTGTCCCTCCAGGCCTTGTCCCCAGTCCCTCTCCAGCTCTCCTGGAGCCCCTGCAGGCCCTGGCAGTGGGAATCCAGCTGTGCCTGACGGGGAATCCAGCTGTGCCTCAGGGTGTGCAGTGGGAATCCAGCTGTGCCTGAGGGGTGTGCAGTGGGAATCCAGCTGTGCCTTGCTTTATGCCATGTTTTCCAGCGCAGAGGTGATGCTGAACTCTGAGAGCTGAACTCTCCCAGGCTCAGGAATTGCAGTGATCCCGTGTTTCTGCTGCAGTTTCTGGTGTGGCTGCAGTGAATCCCGCCCGGGACTCGCTCCCAGCAGCAGGCAGGGAACGGTTCCGGAGCCAGGGGAGAGGCTGGAGCTGCAGGGTGTTCCAGTGACACACATTCCTGGTTTAGTGTGTGGAAATTGCTCTTCCTGAAGGAGATTTCCGTTCCTCCTGAGCGCATCCACGCGTCCCATGCGAGGGGAGGGATGTTCTGGTGTAACTCCTTAGGAACAGCGCGGTGTCCAGAGCCTTCCTTTTGTGAATGGGGCTCCAGAGTGAGTGTGAGCAGGAGGGAGGAGTTCTGTCACCCTCAGGAAGGCAGCAGCTCACTCCTGGGAGGATGGATGTGCACTCTGCATCCCTTTCCAGAGGCACAGCCTGCCTGGGACGGGCTGGAGCAGCCTTGGGATGCTGCTGGCTGGGAGCAGCAGGAGTCAGGTTTGCTTGGATCACTTCCAGAGTGACCACTGGGACTGCAGCTGCCCTCTCCTTGTGTGATTCCTGCAGTTGGTGAGCTCTCCCCTCCCTCCAAGGCTGTCACGCTGGATCTGGATGTCAGGGCATGGATTGATGCTGGCGTTGTCTTCTGCATTTCTCTCAAATCCCTGCCTCAGTGGTGAGCCACATTTTCTGGTAATCAAATCTCATCGGCGTCACTGCTCGGCTGGGGACAGCTTCTGACTCTCTGGAGTTTCTGGTGTTTGCACCATCCTGCCTCTGCTCTCTGCTCCTCACAGCTCAGGGGTCTGTAGCAGGAGCAGATCCTGATGAGGTGGAAGATCAGCTCCGTTGTTTCATTGCCATTCCAGAGGAATCCCTGACTTTTGGAATGCAGAGGTGTTGGAAGTCACGGCTTTGCCTTTGTTCAGACACTTTGTTCTTCCTGGAAGGAAAACAAAGGAGCCCTGTGATATTTGTGTGCAGCCAGGTGAAAATGTGTCGCTATTTAACATTACAGGCTGAGAAATGGGAAAAGGATCTTTTGGGTGCAGCCTTTGAAAATCAAATAAATGGATCCAGTGATCAATGAAGGTAAAGGAAGAGTGTGACTGAGAGAAAGAGCTGAGAATTGCTGTTTATGGACACTTTGAGCACAGTGACCAAAATCAGGTACAAACACCTGATTTAGAAAATGCTTTCATCCCTATTTGTTAGGATTCTTGAAAGAGAGACGATAAAGGATGTGAAATACCTGTGAATGAATAATTCCTTCATTTCCTCACCTCTGACAGCTGATAGAGGAGGCAGTTTTTATTTCTGCTTTTTGTGGTGGCTGGGGTGGGGGATATTTGGGAAGGGGACAGAGGCAGCCTGTTCCTCCTGTGTGACATTGTCCTGTTGGAGCCACCGAGTCCCCAAAGCCTTCTCTTTTCCAGGCTGAACAATCCCAATTCCTCTGCTGCCAGGAAATGCTGAGGAATTGGGGTTGTTCATCCTGGAGAAGAGAAGGCTTTGGGGAGATCTCATTGCCAGTGCCTGCAGGGGAAGGAGACAAGAGCCTGGGGTGGCAGGAGGAGATGGCTTCAAACTGACAGAGAATGGCTTTAAACTGGATGTATGGGAGAAATTATTCTCTGGGAGGGTGGGGAGAGGCTGGGATAGAATTCCCAGAGCAGCTGTGGCTCTCCTGGATCCCTGGCAGCGTCCAAGGCCAGGCTGGCCAGGGCTTGGAGCCACCTGGGGCAGTGGCAGGGGTGGCACTGCAGGAGCTTTGATGTCCCTTCCAGCCCAAAGCATTCCATGATTCCCAATCACATACATGCACCACTTCACATCCTTCTGGATTTCTCTGGGAATGCAGTGGTTGGATCTTTGTGTCAGCTTTGTTTTGAGGCTCCCACAGCTCAGCTCCCAGCCAGGGGATGATTTGTTTTGGGGAAGCTGCTGGACACACTGGGAGCAGCCCTTGCAGTGGCTTTTGTGGTTTGCTGGGACATCACTTGAGCAGCGATGAGCTCACGTCACCTTCTGAACCTCTCTGTACAACTTCTCCTTTCCTCTGATGTCTGATGGAAATAATCATTTGCTCTGTGCCAGCTTGTGTGGTTTGGCACATCTGGGGCTTGCAGCACTTCCCATGAGTTCAGCTCCAAGTGCTCCACGGAGGAATTTGGTGCCAGTGCCGTTTGTGTGGCAGCTGCAGAGCAGGGATGGAGCTGGCAGGGGAGGAGAGGCTCTGGGCTGCACTTTTGGGAAGGGTTTTCACTCTGTGTCAGTGCCCACGTGACAAATGTCACTGCAAAAGGTGGCAGGGCTGAGGCAGAACTGCAGATAACTGAGCTGAGACACAGCCACAGGAGATACCTGACTTTTAAACTGGGATTCTGACCCCTGAGGATTTACAAACTATGTAAATATCTATTAAATAATTCAGTAATACACCACTAATCTTTTGTAAGGTGTGATGGCCACAGAATAGAAGAATTCAGATTGGAGGGGATTCCTGGAGGTGAATGTGGTGCTGATTCTTAGTTGAGATCTGCAGAATATTGGCTTAGAATAGGAATGAAGCACTCACAAGGTCTGGGTCCTGCTGGAGGTGGTGCTGCAGGGTCAGAAATCAGGGTTAGGGTCAGTGATGGGGGTCTCACAGGTGGGCCATGAGCATCTAAACAAGATTTGGAATTTTTTTTTGTCTTGTAACTCACCCAGCAGAGCTCCAGGAGCCTTTGGACACCTGCAGGGATGCCCAGGCTGGGGTTGTTGGGAGGTCTGGAGTTTGCCTGGGTGATCCTTATGGATCCATTTAACTCGGGACACTCTATGCTTCTATCAACTTATTTATCCAATAGTTTCAAGTTTACACTTTATTTTTCTGCTCTAAATAACTCAATTTTCATCAAATCAAACCACTGTGGTTTTCTCCCTCGTGTCAGTGTAACCTGAATGTAAATTTTCCAGCTTTATACAGGAGATTTTCCTTGATTCCCACCTGGAATGATGCTGGCTCCTCATGCCTTGACTCCCTCACCTGAAACCACTGTGAAATATGAGCAGAGACAGTTGTTGGGCTTTGTGTGCCTTAAAAGTAATTGCTGGTTGTTCCTTTCTTGTGCTTGTATAAATCTAGCACACATAAATAAATCTGTGTTTAATAATACACGTGTGGCTATAATAATGAAAGTATATAAATGTTATAAGTGCTGGGAATGTTAGAGGTAAGTCTTGCTCTGGAGCTCCATAACCTCGTTACAGGCTCTCATGTGGAATGGAGCTCTCAGTCTGGAGCAGAAAAATGGCTATAAACTCTGATTATAATAAAAATAACAGCAAATAAAAGCATTTCCTCACGGCCTTTTCTCCCCATCTGTGAATAGGTGCGTTCCATGGACGAGCTGAATCACGATTTCCAGGCGCTGGCTCTGGAGGGACGGGCTATGGGAGAGGTAAGTGAGAGGCCTGGAGGAAAAAAATCCCTATTTTGGGTGGGGGAGGAAAGGGAATTGCAGTTTTTTGAGGCTGCTGGGACGATTGTGATGCTGAGGGTTCTCTGTTGTGGCTGTGAGCTGTGTCTGTGTGTTTGTGGTGTGTGTGTGGTTGATCCAACCCCAAACCTGCCAGGCTGGAATCCACCGTGGAGGGAGGAGCAGCTGAAGCTCCACTGTTGGCTCATCCAGCAGTGAACTCAAAACCCAGCTGGGGCCAGTGTCCCAGTCCTTGGAGCAGGTTTATTTTGGGATTCACTGAGCTCAGAGCCCGTTGTGCTGTGGGGCATTGGCTGCTGGGCTCTTTGCAGCCCTGGCCACCTTTTCCTGGCTCACACAAAGGCCAGGGCTGTGTTGAAGGTTTGGAGGAGCTGATGATGCCTGTGGTGTGTTCCCAGAAATTCCTGGTTCATTGGCAGCTGGGGAGTGCTGGCAGGTGGGAATAACGTTTGGGTTGAGTTTTGCAGTTTCCTCAGTGCTGGCAGCTTTGGAAATGGGAGCAGTGGGGATGGGATGGGAACTGTGGGGATGGAGATGGGAACAGAATGGAGATGGGAGCAGTGGGGATGGAGATGGGAACAGAATGGAGATGGGAGCAGTGGGGCTGGGATGGAGATGGGAGCAGGAGGAGCAGGGATGGAGATGGGAGCAGGATGGAGATGGGAGCAGGATGGAGATGGGAACAGTGGGGCAGGAGATGGGAGCAGGAGGACCAGGGATGGAGATGGGAACAAGAGGACCAGGGATGGAGATGGGAACAAGAGGACCAGGGATGGAGATGGGAGCAGTGGGGCTGGAGATGGGAGCAGGAGGAGCAGGGATGGAGATGGGAGCAGGATGGAGATGGGAGCAGTGGGTCAGGATGGAGATGGGAGCAGGAGGAGCAGGGATGGAGATGGGAGCAGGATGGAGATGGGAACAGGATGGAGATGGGAGCAGGAGGAGCAGGGATGGAGATGGGAGCAGGAGGAGCAGGGATGGAGATTGCCAGCTTTGTAGAGCAGGACCTGCAAACACCCCTCAGTAGCTGCTGTGCCTGCCCTACCTGTTGCTGCAGACAGACACAGATCTCCACTGCACACATGGCTGCTTTTGTCTTAATATTTGCCTTGTCTGAGGGGGATCAGTTTTCTTAATTTGTCTAATTCATAATCCCATCTCAGTGGGATCTCTGTGCCCTGGCTGCTGAGGAATTGCTTTTGTTGATGATGGGTAAATCCTCCCCTCCTCCCTGCTCTGCTAAATTGAATATTGGCCTAACTCATAAGTCCTTTGTAAGAGGGCTTAGCAGGATTATTTTCATACTGGATAGGGTCAATTTTAATAAAAACCAGGGAATGAATAAACGACTCTCATTCTGAACCTCTGCTCGTTCTTTTTAAATTTCCAACCTGCAGAACTGCATGAGAGTCACTTAAAATACCTTTTTTTTTTATCCATTGCAACTGACAACTTTCCCTGAGGAAAAATTCATGGTGTGGCAGCCTGTTGCATAATTCAGTGCAGCTGATTGCTGCTTGCTAAGCTCTGTGATGGTTGGAGCAGCGCTTGACAGAACAAAGCCCCCCTTTAGCATCTGTTAATATTGGCTTTGGGGTTTCCCTGATATCTGTAAATAGATCTGGAATCTCCCTGGGAGGTGAACATCTCTCTTCTGCTTGTTTCTGCTGGGGGTACAGAACCTGCAGTTGGAAACTTGGTGCTTCTGCTGGGGAAAGAGTAAACTGGAGAGGGAAGAGTAAACTGGAAGGGACAGAGTAAACTGGAGAGGGAAGAGTAAACTGGAGAGGGGAGAGTAAACTGGAAGGGACAGAGTAAACTGGAGAGGGGAGAGTAAACTGGAAGGGACAGAGTAAACTGGGAAGAGTAAACTGGAGAGGACAGAGTAAACTGGAGGGGACAGAGTAAACTGGAGAGGGGAGAGTAAAAACTGGAGTGAGAAGAGTAAACTGGAGAGGGGAGAGTAAAAACGAGTGGGACAGAGTAAACTGGAGGGGACAGAGTAAACTGGAGAGGGAAGAGTAAACTGGAGTGGGAAGAGTAAACTGGAGAGGGAAGAGTAAACTGGAGTGGGAAGAGTAAACTGGAGAGGGAAGAGTAAACTGGAGAGGACAGAGTAAACTGGAGGGGACAGAGTAAACTGGAGGGGACAGAGTAAACTTGAGTGGGACAGAGTAAACTGGAGGGGACAGAGTAAACTGGAGGGGACAGAGTAAACTGGAGGGGACAGAGCTGGGGCTGTCTGTGCAGGAGCAGGGGGTGTGCAGAAGATTGTGAGAATTAAAATGTTTTGTGACTCCTGTGTGTGATTCAGTGCAGGATTCAGGTGTTGGTGCAGGTTTTGTTTTCCTTGGGAAAGGGCTGGAGGAGAGCAGGGGAGACAGGGAAGGGCTGGGTTGGCTGTGGCTGAGGAAATGCTGCCCCAGCCCCTGCTGTGCTGGAGCTGCTGCAGCTCTGAGGGAATCCCAGAGAGATTTGGGTGGGAAATGACCTTAAATCCCATCCAGTGCCACCCCAGGGACATTCCCACTGTCCCAAAGCCACCCAGCCTGGCCTTGGGCACTGCCAGGGATCCAGGGACAGCCACAGCTGCTCTGGCAATTCCAGCCCAGCCCCTCCCCACCCTCCCAGGGAACAATTCCTGCCCAAGATCCCACCCAAATCTCCCCTTTTCCATTCCCTGGGTCCTGTCCCTCCATCCCTTGTAAAAATCCCTCTCCTTTATCATCAAAAAGAAAATACTGGAATTGTTAAGTTTGGAGATCATTCCATTCTGCTCATTTGAGTTTTAAGGTCCCTTCCAAGCCATTCTGGGATTCCATGACTGGAGCTGTGACTGTAGAATATTTTGTGTCCTGAACTGTGAGGTGTTGTCAGGGGAAATGGGAAGTGTTTAATTGCAGCTAAAATCAGTTTAATCAGTTTGTGCTGCTTTCTGTTCAAAATCCCTTGCAATGCCATGAGCAGAGTTGTTACTTCTGTGCTGTGGCAGGAGAAAAAAAGGAAAAAAAAAATCTGTATTTGAAGAAATATGGGAATGACAGAAGCTTAAACAAAACTTTGCAAGACACCTGATGTTTGTTGGTGTTTGTAAATGCTGGAGAGCTGTGGCTTGGCTTTCAGCTCCCTCCTGGTGCAGATGGAGGAGCAGGTTCTTCTGTGTTTGGCAGTGATGGTTGCTCACAGGAGCCTCCTGCCCTTCCATTTGGGATTATTTTGGGATTGCATAAAGGGGAGCATGGGGAAAGGTCCCTGTTTTATCCTGGAGCAGCCCACGCAGTGCTGGGGGAGTGTGAGGAGGAATCCCATCTGAAATCAGCCTGAAAATGAGTTGGGTTTGTAAACAAACAGCTCTGTGTTGAGCTGGGGAGGAAATGGAGAGCACAGCCCTGGGATTGTGCTCCAAAGCAGCCCAGGGGAGCTGGGAAATCACTTCTGGATGATGGACTCCTCAAATTCTGCCCCAAATCTGCTGCCACAGTTCCCAGCAGCAGCTGCTGTCAGTCAGGACGTGGAATTTGATACCAAATTCAGGTGTTAAAGTTCTTATCAGGATATTGAATTTGATACCAGATCAGGGTGTTGGAGTGGTTATCAGGATATTGAATTTGATACCAAATCAAGGTATTGATCAGGTTATCAGGATATTGAATTTGATACCAAATCAAGGTATTGATCAGGTTATCAGGACATTGAGTTTGATTCCAAATCAAGGTATTGATCAGGTTATCAGGACATTGAATTTGACACCAAATCAGGGTGTTGGATTTGATATCAGGATATTGAATTTGATACCAAAGCAAGGTATTGATCAGGTTATCAGGATATTGATACCAAATCAAGGTGTTGGAGTTATCAGGATACTGAATTTGATACCAAATCAGGGTGTTGGAGTGGTTATGAGGATATTGAATTAGATTCCAAATCAAGGTGTTGATCAGGTTATCAGGATATGGATACCAAATCAAGGTGTTGGAGTTGTTATCAGGATATTGAATTTGATACCAGATCAGGGTGTTGGAGTGGTTATCACGACATTGAATTTGATACCAAATCAAGGTGTTGATCAGGTTATCAGAATATTGAATTTGATACCAAATCAAGGTATTGATCAGGTTATCAGAATATTGAATTTGATACCAAATCAAGGTATTGATCAGGTTATCAGAATATTGAATTTGATACCAAATCAAGGTATTGATCAGGTTATCAGGATATTGAATTTGATACCAAATCAAGGTGTTGATCAGGTTATCAGGATGTTGAATTTGATACCAGATCAAGGAGTTGGAGTTGTTATCAGGATGTTGAATTTGATTCCAATCAAGGTATTGATCAGGTTATCAGGATTCTGAAACCAATCAGGAATTATCACACTCCTGATACAGAGGAGAGATCCCATATCTGATGATTCCTGTTTGATCCATGATAATTTCAGGCACATTCAGGTTCTTTTCATCTTCAGTTCCCTGAGTTTTATCCCAGCTTGAGGCAAGGCTCATTTTGTGGTTAATTTGCTGTGAATGTGCTGCTGTTCCCCTGGGAATTCCATCCATCCTATCCAGAGGATTTACTGGGATATTGTCCCCTTGCCAGCTCAGGAATTCCTGGCTGGAGGTGATCCCTGGTGAATCCCAAAACCCCCTGAGGAATGGGAATTGTTCTCCCTGTCCTGCAGAGCTGGGACCCTGGGCTGTCCCAGCCCTGGGATGGCTCCGTTCCCAGGGAGCTTTTCCCATTCCTGGGGAGCTTTTCCCATTCCCAGAGACCTTTTCCCATTCCCAGAGACCTTTTCCCATTCCCAGAGACCTTTTCCCTTTCCCAGGGACCTTTTCCCTTTCCCAAGGACCTTTTCCCATTCCCAGGGACCTTTTCCCGTTCCCAGGGACCTTTTCCCTTTCCCAGGGACCTTTTCCCAGAGACCTTTTCCCATTCCCAAGGACCTTTTCCAGTTCCCCACCCTGGCAGGTGCTGCCCTTCCTCCCCTCAGTGTCCCCAGGCCTCCCCCAGACTCCTCAGGGAGGGAGAAATGAGAATTCCTGAGCTTTTCCATCCCTGTTTTCCCGTCCCTCCAGCAGCAGCAGCAGCTCCCGTGGGGAGGCAGGAATTTGTGCTCCCAGCTGAGCTCAGGAAAAGCTTTGGATCCCAATTTTTTTCCCCCTCCTTGATTTTTCCCTGTGAGTGCAGAGAGGCTGGAGAGTGTGAGAGTGTCTGATGTGTGGGGAGGAAAAGCAGGAATTGGGGGAGAGATGGAATTATTCCCTCAGCTTTCACCTCAGATACCAAAATTGGGATTATATCAGTTGTATTTAATGATTGGTACCTGATAGAAGGGAGATGCTTATGGTTTATGTTTGCATTTTATACTTATTTTAATCATGCTTTGCTTTGTTTTGTTCTTTTTTTGTTTTATTTTGTTATTTTGTTGTTGTTTTGTTTTAATTGCAGCAGCTGTTGCCGGGTAAAAAGTTTTGGGAATCTGATGATTCCAGCAAAGATGGACCAAAAGGGATATTTCTGGGAGATCAGTGGAGAGACAGTGCTTGGGGAACATCAGGTAGCTCCATTATTTCCTTGATTTAGTTGGGGTTGAATGCAGAAATGTGATTTTTTTTTACCCAAAGTGGCTGGCCAGGCTGGATGGCACAGATTTGAAAAGATGTCAAAACCCACCTGGTTTATATAATAAAAAACAAATAGGAAACCTCACATTGCTTTGTGATAAAATTAATATATCTGTGGATGTCGGAACATTGTCAAATGTGAATATGTGTAAATTTGTGTTTATCTGCTTAAAAAAATCTAAATTTCCCTTAAAATTTCAATTTCTGATGTGTTTTCTGCCCTGGGATGGATCAGCTGAAAGTTTGAACAAAGATATTGGAGAACAAGATGAATAATAATAAAAAAAGTCCCTTCATTTTTTAAATGCTAAACCAACCAACCAAAATCCAGTATTCAGTTAAAAAAAAAATAAATAAAATGATGTTTTGAATTAGTGTTATGTCTGCCAAGGATTTTGTTCTTGCATCACAGACTGTCCTTGATTTTGAACTTGAGAGCAACATTCAGTTTAAAAAGGAAAAAAAAAATAAAAAAAATAAAAAGGAAATTTATCTGCCAAGGATTTTGTTCTTGGTTCTCCCTGATTTTGAACTTTGGGGGAGAATATTCAGGTTTTAGGAAAAGAAAAACAAACCTGCAAGTGCTGGGTTTGAAATGTTGATCTTTGATTTGTTCTTTCTGTGATTTCTGAAACCTGAAACACTGCTGGGTGTGTGGGGCAGCTCCCAGAAATGGGATGTGGAGATCCCAGGAAATAAATGGGATGTACAGCTCCAGGAAATGGGATATAGAGATCCCAGAAATGGGATTTACACCTCCCAGGAAATGGGATTTACAGCTCCAGGAAATAAATGGGATGTACAGCTCCCAGAAATGGGATGTACAGCTCCAGGAAATAAATGGGATGTACAGCTCCAGGAAATGGGATGTGGAGATCCCAGGAAATAAATGGGATGTACAGCTCCAGGAAATAAATGGGATGTACAGCTCCAGAAAATGGGATTTACACCTCCCAGGAAATGGGATGTACAGCTCCAGGAAATGGGATGTAGAGATCCCAGGAAATAAATGGGATTTACAGCTCCCAGGAAATGGGGTGTACAGCTCCAGGAAATGGGATTTACACCTCCCAGGAAATGGGACATAGAGATCCCAGGAAATAAATGGGATTTATAGCTCCAGGAAATGGGATGTACAGCTCCCAGAAATGGGATTTACAGCTCCAGGAAATAAATGGGATGTAGAGATCCCAGGAAATGGGATGTACAGCTCCCAGAAATGGGATGTACAGCTCCAGGAAATAAATGGGATTTACACCTTCCAGGAAATGGGATGTACAGCTCCAGGAAATGGGATGTACAGCTCCAGGAAATGGGATGTACAGCTCCAGGAAATAAATGGGATGTACAGGTCCCAGGATGTACCTCACTCTGGGATGGGCTTTTCCCTGATAAAAATGGGTATTTTCATCTGTTGTAGTATTTAAAAAACACTGTAGTATTGTAGTATTTAAAAAATGAGAAATCCATCCTGATTTTACTGATGGGCATCAGCAGAGTCACAAATTGGCCACTTCTCCGTGCAGATCAACCCCTGGGGAGTAGATCCGGAATGATTTCATTTTTCCCTTTGAATATTTGGATGTTCTCTGAGGATCTCCCGTGGTTTTGTTGCAGATCACTCTGTTTCCCAGCCCATCATGGTTCAGAGGAGACCTGGGCAGGGTTTCCACGTGAACAGCGAGGTGAACTCGGTGCTGTCGCCGCGCTCCGAGAGCGGAGGGCTGGGGGTGAGCATGGTGGAGTACGTGCTGAGCTCGTCTCCTGGAGACTCCTGCCTAAGGAAAGGAGGATTTGTAAGTTCCTCATCCCCACATTCCTGCTCTTTCCTCCCTTTGCTGCTTGCTTGGGAGCCGTTCCCAGGGCAGAGGTTTCTTTCTTTGCCCTCGAACAGGGCAGGTTTAGTTCTTGCCCTGGGGATGGGATGTGGGAAGGTGCTGGAGTTCTCTGCATCCTTGGAAAAGCCCCCCAGCAGAAACACCCCATCCAAACTAATCCTTGGGAAAGGTTCCACAAACCTCCAGTGAGCCTGTGCTGCTGCCTCAGAACAGAAACTCCATGTCATGGTCCCAGGAAATGGGATCCCAGCTCCAAAGCCAGCCTTTCCCTGGTGAAAACTGTCCTGGCACAATGTTTATCCTTGTCCTGTCGGTTTTCCTTTTGGGATAAACATCCCCCCCAAGCCCCAGAAATAAATACACTGGTCTCACACAGCCCTCCCTGGAATTCCTGAGTGCTGGATGGATGTTTTCCAGCTGGGAACCCTGTCCAGGGGGAAAAGGCAGCACCTTTTGTGGGTTGTGGGGTGGGGAAGGAGCACAGGGATGTGGGGAGAGCTGGAATCAAACCCAGCCCTGCAGAGGGGAAAGAGCTGCAGAAATGGGGGAAAATCACCCTGAGGATGAATCCTTTGGAGCTTCCCTCACCCTCCCAGGACTGCTGCCCTCAGGAGGGGATTCCTGAGGAGGTTTGGGCACTCAGGGCAGGGAGCCAGATGGTCCCAGCTGGGATGTGATCCTCAGCACCTCAGGGTGACAGAGGTGACACAGCTGTCACCCCTTTCTTTGGGGCAAAATCACTCCAAGGCAGCGTTTACAGCTGGCATGTCCAAGTAGTATTAAGGAAGCACAGTTTTATTTTCTGTCAGAAGCAACACCAAAAAGATTTTTGCTTTCACAACAATTATTTTTTCTCTAAATATAAGGGAAAAACCCCTTTCTGCAGCCAGAGAGAGTGGGGAAAGGTTCAGTGGGTGGAAATGTGTGCAGAGCACCTCTCCCTGCAGTCAAGTGGAAGGCAGGGTTTGGGTGTCTGTCCCTGTGACAGCACCTCTGATAAATATGTTTATATGCCCCTTGCTGGTTTTTATCATAAATTATGTTGTTTTTCCTCTCCTTTTTGTTGTTCAAAACACTGCCCCAGGCATCAACACCCTTTATTCTCCTCCCAAGTGAAATAAAGAGCAGACACGCTGCAGATGTAGCACACACCACTCATGAAATGCTCAACAGAACAGAAATCCTTTTTTTTTCCTTGTTTTTTTTTTTCCCTCTTTTCTCCCAAAGAAATGTGTTTGAGGATCACAGGAGCCAATGGCTGAGGCAGTGATTTATTTGAGTGGTTTTAAATGAGCTGTGCCTTGGAATTCACTGCTGATGTCCCCAGAACTGAGGTGATTTTCAAACACGTGTCCAGTCAAGAGCTGTCTCTGACACCGAGCCAGGCACTTGAGAGAAGCACAAATTCACTTTATGCCCCTGCAGCATTTGCTGGTGTTGAATTTGAAGTGCTGAAGTCTCATCTAGAAGGAGAATTCCTTAAAATTATTTTGGGATGGAGTTTTTAGAGCCCACGAAAACAAACCTTGAGTTACTAAATGGAAAAAACCTGAATAGATGAAACCCCTCTTAGAAGAGTGAGATCTAATTCCCTTACTTCTTTGATTATTATTGAATATTTTGCATTTTTACCTCTTTTTTTTGGTAGGAATTAATGTTTGCAAGTGACTTCCTTTATTGTGACACCTTTGATTTGTTGCCATCTCGGGGTAACAGAATTGATCTGAAAGCTCAGCTGATTAAAACAATGTCTCTTTTGCCCAGGGGCCAAGGGATGCAGAGAGTGACGAGAATGACAAAGGGGATAAGAAGAGCAAGGGCACGTTTGATGGAGACAAATTGGGAGATCTGAAGGAGGAGGGGGATGTGATGGATAAATCCAATGGTTTGCCTGTCCAGAACGGGATCGACGCCGACGTCAAAGACTTCAGGTGTGTGCGTTGGTGGCTATTAATTAATCAGTTAATAATTAATCAGTGTTGGGGTTTAACCCCTGCAGGCTCCCTCTCCATCCCCTGCAGTGCCACGGGGACAGAATCCAAAGGGATTCTCTGGGATGCTGTTCCAGCCCTGAGCAGAGCCCGAAGAGGGGCTGGAGGCTCCTCCCTGGGATATTCCCGAGCCACACGGACACAGCCCCGGGCTCTGTGCCCTGGGATGGCCCTGCTGGAGCAGGGGGTGGCACCTGTGACCCTCTGGGGTCCTCCCAGCCTGACCCTGACTGGGATTGTGTGACAGGGACTGGTGAGGAGCAAACACCAAACACCCTCTCCTTCCCTCTTCATCAGCTCTGCTCGCTGAGTGGGCTGGGACATCACAGAATCCCAGAATGGGCTGGAAAGGATCCCAAATCCCATCCAGAGCCACCTAGCCATGGCAGGGTCACCCCCAGTGTCCCCAGGGACACCTCCACTGTCCCCAGGGTCACCCCCACTGTCCCAGTGACACCTCCCATTGTCCCCAGGGTCACCCCCACTGTCCCAGGGTCACCCCCACTGTCCCCAGGGTCACCCCCACTGTCCCAGGATCACCCCCCACTGTCCCCAGAGTCACCCCCACTGTCCCCAGGTCACCCCCACTGTCCCAGGGTCACCCCCACTGTCCCAGGCTGCTCCAGCCCCAATGTCCAGCCTGGCCTTGGGCACTGCCAGGGATCCAGGGACAGCCACAGCTGCTCTGGGCACCTCTGCCAGGACCTATTTCCATGTAGAATTAACTCAGGGAACTCTTCCAGACCCTGTTTTTATGTTTCCCCGTTGTCCTCCACACCTCCAGGCAGCTCTGGAGGGTGAGCTGCTGGCCTGGAGCAGTTCCTGCCCCTTTTCCCGACGCGTTTTTCCCTCCCCGCGCAGCCGCACGCCCGGGAACTGCCAGAACTCGGCCAGCGAGGTGGATCTGCTGGGCCCCAACCAGAACGGCTCCGAGGGGCTGGCCCAGCTGGCCAGCACCAACGGGGCCAAGCCCGTGGAGGACTTCTCCAACATGGAATCCCAGAGCGTGCCCCTGGACTCCATGGAGCACGTGGGCATGGAGCCGCTGCAGTTCGATTACTCCGGCACTCAGGTCCCCGTGGACTCGGCCGCTGCCACCGTGGGGCTCTTTGACTACAATTCCCAGCAGCAGGTGAGGAACTGGTCCCTGATCCATCCTCTGCACCCAGAGGAGTCGGGGTGGGCTGGGGTGAGCTTGGGATCCCATCCTGGGAAAAGGGATGGAGGAAGATTGGAGGTGGTGTCAGCATCTGTGTGTGGCCTCCCTGGGAACTGGAGCAGGAGATCTGCAGCTGGAAAAATGAGAATTCCCACAGCAATTCCCAGAGCATCCACCAAGATCTCTGCTGGTCCTGGGATCCAGGAGCTGGCGTTGAAAAAGAGCCTTAAAGTAGGAAAAAGAGATAAAAAACCCCCAAACCCCAACCTGGAGCCCAAGAAGTGACTGAGAGCCAACACCTGCTCAGCCCAGGTGTGAGCCCCACACTGGCTTTCCTGAGCCCCACACTGGGCTTTACTGAGCTCCATCTTGGCTTTACTGAGCCCCACGCTGGGCTTTGCTGAGCCCCATCTTGGGCTTTACTGAGCCCCATCTTGGGCTTTACTGAGCCCCACATTGGGCTATACTGAGCCTCAGGTTGGGCTTTACCGAGCCCCACGCTGGGCTTTACTGAGCCCCACACTCAGCTTTACCGAGCCCCACACTGGGCTTTACTGAGCCCCACACTGGGCTTTACTGAGCCCCACGCTGGGCTTTACTGAGCCCCACGCTGGGCTTTACTGAGCCAGCCAGAGCAGCCTGAGGCAATTCCAAGTTCAAAACCTCCTACCTGATCCTGGTTTAAACCCTAAGGGCAGAGTCCACTACTCCAGAGCTTTATCTAAGCCTGGCTTAGGTTTGTTTGACCTTTCTCCACAGCAGCCCAGACTCCCTTGGCTCCTGCTGAATGCTGGGCTTGGCTCCAGCAATCGACTCGTTTGGATAATGAGTGTAAACTTTATTGCTCTCCCTTTGCAAGCCTGAGATCCCTCAGAGAAGAAGGGAACCCTTTGTTCTGGCTGATTGTTGGGATGTGAGTGAGCAGGATAAATCCTTTGGGAATTTGGAGGGAACAGCAGAGGGAAAAGCCGGGCTGGGGGTGGCTGAGCTGCAGAAATGTGGGTTCTTCAGGTGGGTCAGCATCCATGGCAAAGGAGTTCAGACCTTTGGAGGTGTAGAGAGGAGTCTGTGGGGTGAAAGGAAATGTGGTGTGCAGTTTCAGGGTGTCTGTGCCCAGTTTCAGGGTGTTAATACCGTTTTCAGGGTGTTAATACCAGTTTCAGGCTGTTTTTTCTCTCCCCCAGCTGTTCCAGAGGCCCAGTGCTCTGGCTGTGCAGCAGCTGACAGTGCCCAGTTTCAGGCTGTGCTCAGTTTCAGGCTGTGCTCAGTTTCAGGGTGTTGGTACCCGGTTTCAGGCTGTTAATACCAGTTTCAGGGTGTTGTTAATACCAGTTTCAGGGTGTTTTTTCTCTCCCCACAGCTGTTCCAGAGGCCCAGTGCTCTGGCTGTGCAGCAGCTGACGGTGCCCAGTTTCAGGCTGTGCTTAGTTTCAGGGTGTTGGTACCGGTCTCAGGGTGTTGGTACCGGTTTCAGGGTGTTGTTAATACCAGTTTCAGGGTGTTTTTTCTCTCCCCCAGCTGTCCCAGAGGCCCAGTGCTCTGGCCGTGCAGCAGCTGACAGTGCTCAGTTTCAGGGTATTGTTAATTCCGGTTTCAGGCTGTTGTTAATACCAGTTTCACGCTGTTGGTACCGGTTTCAGGTGTTGTTAATACCTGTTTCAGGGTGTTTTTTCTCTCCCCCAGCTGTTCCAGAGGCCCAGTGCTCTGGCTGTGCAGCAGCTGTCTGTGCTCAGTTTCAGGCTGTGCTCAGTTTCAGGCTGTCTGTGCCTGGTTTCAGGGTGTTAATACCGGTCTCAGGGTGTTGGTACCGGTTTCAGGGTGTTGTTAATTCCTGTTTCAGGGTGTTTTTCTCTCCCCCAGCTGTTCCAGAGGCCCAGTGCTCTGGCTGTGCAGCAGCTGATGGTGCCCAGTTTCAGACTGGCTGTGCTCAGTTTCAGGCTGTTGTTAATACCAGTTTCAGGTTGTTAATAATGGTTTCAGGGTGTTGTTAATACCAGTTTCAGGGTGTTTTCTCTCTCCCCCAGCTGTTCCAGAGGCCCAGTGCTCTGGCTGTGCAGCAGCTCACCGCAGCCCAGCAGCAGCAGTACGCCCTGGCCGCTGCCCACCAGCCACACATAGGTGAGTGCTCCTCTCCTCCTGCTCCAGGACACAAAATCCCACCCAGGAGCCTCTCAGGTGGATTTTACAAACGGTTATTAACCTGTGAGGAGGTTAATAACTACTCCAGGTTTGCTCAGGGGTGTCCCTGGCACACTTTGGGTGCCTCTGGAAGGATTTCCCTGTGTGCAGGACTGGCACTCTCCCCCCTCCTGAGGCTTTGGGAGTCTCTGAGCGAAGTATAAATCAGGGTAACAGCACACAGAAGGGAGGGGAAATGCACAATTTAATATCAGAATGGGGTTTTACAAGTAAAAAATGTCATTTATGCAAACACAGGATTGATATTAATAAAAATCACTCATTAAATATATCTGTTAACTGGATGTAAAGCACTTAATCATGTGTGGAAAACTATAGGAGAGCTACTCCTGGGTGATTAATCTAAATGTTTTTAGCACAATAAACTATTTTAGTTTAGGTAGTTCTTCTTGCCCAGAACCCCAATAGAAAATCATTCATTAAATATATTTATTAACTGGATGTAAAGTATTTAATCCTGTGTAGAAAACCAGGAAAACTATAGGAGGGCTAATCCTGGGTGATTAAAGCTAAATGTTTTTAGTACAATAAACAATTTGTGGTGGTTCTTCCTGCCCAGAACCCCAATAGAAAATCATTCATTAAATATATTTAATAAAAGTAATTCATTAAATGTAAATTAATAAAAATCATTCATGAAATATATTTCATAAAAATGTTTCATTAAATATAAATTAATAAAAACCACTCATTAAATATATTTATTAACTGGATGTAAAGCACTTAATCACGTGTGGAAAACCAGGAAAACTATAGGAGGGCTAATCCTGGGTGATTAAAGCTAAATGTTTTTAGTACAATAACCATTTTAGTTTAGGTAGTTCTTCCTGCCCAGAACCCCAATAGAAAATCATTCATTAAATATATTGAACAAAATTAATTCATTAAATATATTGAATAAAAATAATTCATTAAATATAAATTAATAAAAATCATTCATGAAATATATTTAATAAAAATTAATAAATAAATTAATAAAAATAATTCATTAAATATATTTATTAACTGGATGTAAAGCACTTAATCATGTGTGGAAAACTATTGGAGGGCTATTCCTGGGTGATTAAACCTGAATGTTTTTTAGCACAATAAACAATTTGTGGTGGTTCTTCCTGCCCAGAACCCCAATATAAACATGTTGGGGCTCTGGAGCTCTGTGCTGTGCCCTTGTGTGCTCAGAGGAGTTCAGGAACTGAAATTACTCAGTTTTTAACTTCCTCTCCTTCACTTTCTGTGATGATGAAACCTCTCCCTGCAGGTTTGGGAATGGTTTCCACTCCTGAGCAGTGGGAGCACTGGGATGCTGAGCTGGGAACGCTGCTTTGGCTCCTCATTTACTCACTGGAGCAAGTGCAGAGTAGTCACAAGCTCCAGATCCTGATCAGGGTCTGCCTGCCCTGCAGAAGCACTCAGCTGTTGGATAGAAAGGATTTTATCCTCAAGGAGCATCAAATCCTTGGAATTGGGGGATTTTTAATGCCAGATCTGTCTCCTGCCCACCAGCACTCACTGCTTGCTCCCTCCCTGTAGAAACCCCCCTGGGGAAAGCTGAGAGGCAGCAGGGCAGGCTGATGTGGTGCTGCACAGGGGGTGTGCTGGGGGTTTTTCTCACTGACAGGAATGTTTCCAGCAGGTTTAGCTCCCGCTGCCTTCGTCCCCAACCCCTACATCATCAGCGCGGCGCCTCCGGGGACCGATCCCTACGCGGCCGGGCTGGCGGCAGCTGCCACGTAGGTGAGCAATTCCAGCTCTCCTGCCCTTCCCTGCTCCTGGGGGAGGGAAAATCAGCAGCACAGCATTGATTGGAATGCTGTGGCTAAAACCAGGGTTTGTTTTGGAATGAGGGTGCTGAGGGAATTTGTGTCCCTGGGTGGGGAGGAGGTCCTGGAGCTGGAATTCCCTGTCCGTGTGTTCTGCAGTGACTGCTTTGCCAGCAGCTACATTCCACCATCAGGTTCTTACCCTGGCACTGTAAAAAAAAAGAAACAAAGCACCCAATGAACATAAAGGTTCAGAAGACCCTGAAAAAACTGAGTTGAACAATATAGACAATACTAACAGGACTGTAATGAAAAGGATTACGATGAAGGTGGAACATTTGGAATAGGTGAATTTTACAGGGATGGTGACTTTGTTTATCACTTAGATGGTGCACTGATGTCTCTGAGGGTGTGGTATGTGTAGTAACCACTGAAAACTAAACGTGTACCTGCAGCTCACTTCATTGGCTGGCCACTTTCAAAAAGTTTATTCCTCTTCTTGTGTAAATATAAACTTTTTGAAACTTTTTTGGAAGGTTTTTATATTGTGACTTGACACGATGTAAATACTGAATCTGGGGAAAATGGATTTGAGCTGGTATTTTTCCCAGTGCTGTACTGAGCATTGCAGCCGCCCGGCTCCGGGCACGGGAGGAGATTTGGGAATGGTTCCTGAGCAGAGGTTCCAGAGCAGAGGTTCCTGAGCAGAGGTTCCTGAGCAGAGGTTCCTGTGCAGAGGTTCCTGAGCAGAGGTTCTGAGCAGAGGTTCCTGTGCAGAGGTTCCAGAGCAGAGGTTCCAGAGCAGGGAGGTTCCAGAGCAGGAGGTTCCAGCAGAGGTTCCTGTGCAGAGGTTCCTGTTCAGAGGTTCCTGAGCAGGGAGGTTCCTGCTCAGCCTTTCTGCATCACCTCAGGGCCTCCAGAGCTGGTTTCTGGGCCCCAGCAGAGTGCAGAGGAGCAGCAGGTCAGCAGCTTCATTTCCTGGAAAGACCACACGGAGCTGGGCCACCTTTCCAGGAAATACCAAGTGGTGGCCACAATTTTCCTTTTCTCTTGTTCTCTTTTTTTTCTCTTTTTTTTCTTTTTTTTTCTCTTTTTTTTCTCTTTTTCTCTCTTTCTCTCTTTCTCCTCTCTTTCTCTCTTTCTCTCTTTCTCTCTCTTTCTCTCTTTCTCTCTTTCTCTCTTTTT